>JAOQML010000197.1:45171864-45186371 GCA_027568935.1 Erythroxylum urbanii | reverse complement strand
AGTTCAATTGAGTAATAGCTTTAAGAACTAAGAAACCAATGAATAAGATAACACATGTACGACATGCATTTAATCGAGATGAGTTTCTTCTTAGAATTTTCAACTCTAACGTAAAGATGGTAATCCTAATTGCCACTTGTGATTAGCAAAACTGAACGTCATATTTCACTAATGTAGCAATTTGGAAGGCATCCTAGAAATGTAGCAATTTAATCATAAAAAGCAATTTGGAAGGCACTCAATATTCATTAACAAAGCAAACTTTATTGGAACGCCTCACACATAGTAGATGATAACATGGTTTCCCTCAACCAAGAAAAAGAATTTAGCTACTCATAAAAAAAGAGAATATCAACAAAGAAATAACCAAATGTAAAGTATCCATCCCTAGTCTTTTCCTATAAAATACGAAAATACCTAGAAAAATACTGCAGAAATGTAAACTACCTTAACTATTTGACAAAAACCAGAAGAAGAAGACTGTAGAAACGTAAAACTACTCCTAAACTATGCTAAAAACAAAAGCTGCTTGAATAATAAAAATTCTTCTTCTTTATGATTTCCGACCCCTCCTCTCTCTCCTTTTTTGTGATTTTCAGCAGATAATCTATCTCCTTTTTTGCATCTTTTTAATTCAATTTCATCTCTTAAGTGTTGAAAATCATCTTAGAACAATTAAGGAGAAAATCCATCAATTTTGAATAATAATTTCAACACATTAAAGAGATTTATATACAAAATAAGCACAAAATGACAACTTAACAAATTCTCCCACACCAAACCTTTGCTCGCCCTCAAGCAAACATGTCTAACCACTACACTCTATCAATTCATCATTCATAAGATTAAGTGCACACAATCCGTTAACTTGGGCCAGCAAGACTTAGGTTGCAACATACATCATAATCATTTTTCACCGATACAAATAAACAAAGTCAAAATAAGACGTTTTTGTTCAAAAGGCAAGTATGAAACCAAAGTGAATTCTTCTTACAGATTTCTCTCTTACACTCAAGTGTTTATGGTCAAAGTGTTTCTCTCAAATCTCCCTATAACAGATTGCACTATCATAGGCTTACAAATTTACCAGTTATCATTCATTCGAATTACATGAGCTTAACTTATAGATCATAAAGACTTTATTATGAGTTGTAATGGTGCTAGGTTCAAAGATAAGGTAAAAAAAATGGCAAAGGGTTAATCACACGTATTCACAAAGTACCAAGTAAAAAGGACACTCACATTCAAATTCTGAGACAAACACATGAATACAAAGGACTACAACTGCTCATTACTAACTAATGCTACTATGCTTTATTCCTTTTCTTTTTCTTCTCTTCTTTTTCCTTCTTTTTTATTTTATTTTCTTTCTTCTTTCTTTCTTTTTTATTTTTCCCTTTTCTTTTTTTTACTTGGATAAGAATAAGGGAGAGCAATCAAAACAAAAGAAATTATTAGCAACATAATTTAATAAAGACATGAGTAGAAGTACCTATAAAAATATCTCAGAATATAATATAGAACAAAAGTCCTAAATTACCCGATACTTCATCCAACTTGTGATAGGGTAAGGCTAAAGGAGTTTTTGGGTTTCAATGTAAGTTGATTAAATGAAAAACAACAAGGTTAAAGGCTCAAAGGTGTTTACAAAGGGAAAATAACTAGATAGGTCATTTTTAAGCTAAAGGGTGTAAAAATAAAGACAACCTTAATCATTTCCATAAGCCATGTAATCAAACAAATTCAATCTGGTTCAATGCAAGTTCTGAAGGCTAACCTGATTAGAGAAGCATCACACAATACAAAGAAATAGAATGACATAAAGATGATGTCATTAAAGCTCAATTCTGCTTACAGGTTTAATTCAAGAATTCACCTTAATTCCACAATTACTTCATCACTCAAATGTCAAAATTTTGACTAAGCTTACAAGATTGGTTATTGCAATCAATTTGCATGATTCACTTTAGACTCACATAGCCCAATTTAATTTCATGCATACATTCAATCTCATCCAAACTAATATGATAAGGCTTGATGGCTTAACATGCATAACCAATGTAAAAACCAAAAAGAATCACACACAAATACTCCAATTCCTTCCCACAAGCCTAGACCAACATTGTCCTCAATGTTAGGACATAAAATTAAAGAAGCACAAATATAAAGGAAAAGAGAAAAGAAGGCTTTTCTATTTGGAAATGTTGAAATCATGGTGTTGGTGGATGTGGAGGTTGGAATCCTTCATACTCCCAATAAGCCATAAAATTATGCTCCAAGCGGTGCATTCGGTATTCGATGTGACTGAGGCTATCATCCAAATTGGTTTGGGAAGGTTGGTGACTACTTGGTGCAACTGTTGAAACCCAACTTCTTATAACTAATTCCCCCACACCTGAACCATTGCTTGTCCTCAAACAATAAATCAAACGCTTCACTCAAACAATTCCAGTCAAGAGTTAATAGTTAATCAAGCATATAGAAATCCATCAATGCTTTCAATCCAATTCACTCGGTTCAACTCTATAATGATAAAAAACAACAAGTTACTTACATGCAGGCACATAGTCAGTAAAATAGTCACTCAAGATGCATAATATTTAGAATTTAAGCCATTTTGCATTTGTCATCACATAAACAAGTCAAAGATGCTCAATACGACACAAATATAGATGAAAAGAAACAATACAAGCAGAACAAAAATATCTCAAAAACAAAAGAACAACGATGCTTCTTATTTAACAACACAAGACAAAGACACTTTTGATCAACAACATAAAAACAAAGATAATTATCTCTTCTTCTTTTTGATTTTTTTTCCTTCTTTTTTTTCGACACTGCATTCTAAGCATGCCATTCCACATTCATATGATAAGCTATACAAAATGCACATAAATACCAAACATCATACACAAGAGTCACCAAACACATGCAAGGCACATAAAGGAAAATGAAAAAAATGAAAAATTTTAAAGTTAGCATCATTTCTAGAGTCAATCAAAGTTCCTCAAATCAAAAGCATCAACATCATTCTTATACCACAATTAACTATTAACTAAAGACCGAAATCATTCAAGTTACTACATTCTCATCATCACCATCAAACTCACAATAATCTAAATATGCAGAAATTTCACACTTTCCCCACCCCCACACTTAGAATAGGCATTGTCCTCAATCAATAAAAGCACAAAAGAGGGATGGGAATAGAAGTACTCCCCTAAATTGTAGACACCATATGCAACTTTGAAATGAATGATTGTAGCTTCCTTTTTAAATGCCTACAAACAAAACAAACCAAAGAAAATAAGTAAAAGACTTAAAGTAAACACTCAAAAGATATACATAAAAGAGAAAAACACACAAAAGAAAGGGATACAGATGGGGTGCCTCCCATCAAGCTTATTTAAGGTCATAAGTTTGACCCTTGGCATATGTATATCATCCATTATCAAATGGATGCTTGAGCCCAACAGAAAGCATGCTCAAACTCTGTGAGGAGCCTAGAGCAACTTCCCTTGAAGTCGGCTCCTTCTCAGTATGATGCTCCATGACTTCTGATGATTGGAACTTCATCATTTCACCATCATACTCTAATTTCCACTCGTCTTTTCGAGCATCGCCCTTCTCACACCAGTATGGTCTCTGTAAGAGTAACGCCAATGGGTGTGGAGACTCGACATCCTGTTTGCCACATTTGGTCTTCAGCTTGCTTGCCCACAACTCGTTCAACTCATATGTGATTAGCGGCTTTTCTTCTTTTTGCTTCTCTTCTTGTTCTTCTTTTTCTTTTACCTGTAAACAACTAAGAAAAGGAAACGAAATTTGGTTAGCGATAACATGAACTACATCACTTACCTTAGGAGGTCACACATCCTCCATCTTTTCTTGAACTATAACCTCTTCCTCTTCTAACTCCACTTGTTCTTCCTTTATTGCTTCTAGGTTCTCTAAATGATCTCCACTCTCTGAAGGAATGCACAAATCCTCAGCATCACTCTCTTGTTAGCTAAGAACTCTTGCAAACACTTGGGCTTCTATTCTCTTCGCTAAGTGGCTCAATTGATCTTCTAAGGTCTTTAAGCTGCTCCTTGTTTCTTACTGGAATTTAAAAGTGCTCGTCGCCAAACTCATTACGATCTCCTCCAAAGACATCTTATCAACTTATGGTGGCAATAGTGGAGGTGAAGGCTCTGGTTGGAAGTAGGACTGCTCTTGATAATAGCTCGGTGGAGAAGTGAATCTGTACTGTGTATCCTATAAAAAGGAACACGTACAAAAAGAATAACCCAAAAATGAGCAAACTTCACGTACCTTAGCTTATTGGTCATCCCTCAGTACTTGCGCAACTATGAATGTGAAATCTGCCACTTGATGGTCAAAGCTAGAAGTAGCAACAGATGGAAACTCATCATCATAATAAGGATAATATGAAAAATCAGAATCAAAAGCATACTAATAGTGAGTCATGCCGCTAAAAGATCGAAAAATCAGAAAAAAGGTTGTGAAACTAAAACAAACAGAAGACAAGGTAACCAAGAGCAAAGAAACCAAAAATAAAAACAAAAACATCACTAAAAAACTATCAAGAAATTCCTCGACAACGGCGCCAAAATTTAGTACTGCTGTCGCCTGCAACCAAATTTAAAAAGAAACCAACTTCCTGCAATACAAATTAATGTAGTAGTGGAAAGGATGGATCATTTCCACAAGGAATTTTTACTGGAAAAGGCTATACGAGTTTAAAACTAAAACAAATGGGGGGTATTGGTTTACGTAATTTAAGAAATTAGAAATAAAAAACTGAAATTAAACGAAAATATTCAGATCTGAAAATTCAGTAAACAAACCTTGATTTCGGGTTACCGACGTTATCACACTAATATGGATCCTTGATATAAAATTCAGTTTATCAATAAACATTCATTGGGTGATGTTTTCTCTTAAGTGTAAATGAATAGAAACATGTATTCTAAGCATTCTTATTAATCAACAACTTAGATACGATCGTAAGTTCAATTGAGTAATAGCTTTAAGAATTAAGAAACCAATGAACAAGATAACACATGTACGACATACATTTAATCAAGATGAGTTTCTTCTTAGAATTTCCAACTCTAACGTAAAGATGGTAATCTTAATTGCCACTTGTGATTAGCAAAGATGAACGTTCACTAATCTGGCTATTAAACGAATCAATTCCTAGTTGCGCATCCTAAAAATCAACCAATTCAATCATCAAAAGCAATTTGGAAGGAATTCAATATTCATTAACAAAGCAAACTTTATTGGAACACCTCACACATAATAGATGATAACATAGTTTCCCTCAACCAAGAAAGGAATTTAGCTACTCATAATAAAAGAGAAAATCAACAAAGAAATAACCAAATGTAAAATCTATCCCTAGTCTTTTCCTAGAAAATACAAAAATCCCTAGAAAAATACTGCAGAAATGTAAACTACCCTAACTATTTGACCAAAACCAGAAGAAGAAGACTACAGAAACATAAAACTACTCCTAAACTATGCTAAAAAAAAAAGCTACGTGAATAATAAAAAGTCTTCTTCTTTATGATTTCCGATCCTTCCTCTTTCTCCTTTTTTGTAATTTTTAGCAGATAATCTATCCCCCAGATTCAGGTGGTCGATCCACATCAATAAGGATGCAATCTGATTCTCAAAATTATAAAAATCTGAAGTGGATCGGATCTGTATTTAAAAGCAGCTTCTACAGATCTTTTCTGTCCTTGCACGTGCCTATGCTTAGTCACTAAATTTCCTGCCAGTCTGGAATTTTGGAATTATCTTTGCTTGCATCTTTTTTATTCAATTTCATCTCTTAAGTGTTGAAAATCATCTGAGAACAATTAAGAAGCAAATCCATCAATTTTGAATAATAATTTCAACACATTAAAGAGATTTATATACAAAATAAGCACAAAAGACAACTTAACAGAAACTTTGTTAGCATTAGTAAAGGCATAAATAGATAATAAATTGGAACAAAAAGAAGGAACATTTAGAAGATTATTTAAATGGACATAATGATTACTTAAACAACACATAAAAGACTTAACATCAGATATAGGAAAATTTGACTTCTTATGAACCAGGATATTCTAGAAGCAAATTTAAATTCTTTAAAATAGGAGTTAAATGGTCAGTGACCTTAGTGCTCAAAATCCATGAATGAGAAGGTGGGAGAGTTAGATTGGTGGAAGCAAAATTAGAAGTTGGCCGAATTGGTTGATTTGTGAGTACAATTGCATTAGTTTGTCTTGCACAAGGTGAGGTGCAATTTCTTACCATATGGTCAATCCCATAACAATGGTGACATTGCAGAGTGTCCATAGAAGAATTATAACTGAAATTTTAGCTTGTATAAAGTGTTTGATATGGACAGAAATTTGGAATGTATCACTTTCGTCCTCTTCCAAAAGATTGTCTTCCTCCACATCCATAATTAGAAGTCATAGGCTATCTTTATGTTGTGTTTATCATAACATGGGCTATTAGAGATACCGATTCTTGAATTGGTGTTTCAAGTGCTAGATTCTTTTCCTCACTTAGCAATAATCTATATATATTATCAAAAGAAATTGCATCGCGATGATACTCCAAACACCTAACAAAAGGTTTATTCCAAAGACCTAACAAAAGGTCAGGAATGTTCAGTAAACATGATTTTAGACTATAGAGTGCTCTGATACCATAATAACGATTAAGCTTAGTATATTAATAATATAAAGTATAAATATATAGTGTATAAAGATATAGTCATGCAATACGGTAAGGCTATGCAATAATAAGCTACCATATATAATAACTTATAACAAACTTGTTATTATCTTTATCAACTTATTGTTATCTGTTATAAAAATCGAACTGGTTAGAATAGGTTCGCAGCGAAATAGGACTGAAGGAATATTAATGAAAAGACAAATTTTACGTGAAAAACTCTTAAATGGGGATAGAAACTACGAGTAAGGATAGAAGAATTTTACTACTGAAAAAATTGGAGAATTACAAGGAGAAAAACTAGACCCATAAAAATACACAGAATGTTTTTGTCTATCTCTTTTTTTCTCTCTCACCTCACGTCTCTCTTTTTTTTCTTGTTCTGCCATATATTCTCTTTGTTCATCTCCTGCCTATTTATATGCAGGAGAATGAAGATATGAAGATATGGTTGGCCAAATTGGCTAACCATATTGTTGTTTTATTAGGCATGGTAGGCACCAAATTTGGTGCCTACTAGCCACAATTGTTGACAATTCTCCCACTTAAGGATTTGATTGAGAGCCAATCAGATCTTGACAATACTCTTTCTACATTGCCGCTTCATGTTGTTTATGTCTTTATCAAGCCACACGAGGATCGACGCCGCATAAACTTGTCACCATTGATTGCTTTTGTAATAAAATCTGCTATGTTATCCATTGTATGAATTTTCTACATGTCCATCGTTTCTTTTTCCACTTTCTCACGAACAAAGTGGTATTGAACTTGAATGTGTTTTGTCTTTGAATGAAATGCTGGATTCCTTGCAAGATGCAAAGCATTTTGGTTATCACAAAATAGAGTAATATTCTCTTGTTTATACCCAAGTTCTTCTAATATCATCTTCAACCACACTGCTTCTTTACTAGCTTATGTAGTTGCTACATCTTCTGTTGTTGACGTAGCCACAACTGACTACAATTTTGAAACCCAACTCACAGCTCCTTTAGCTAGATTAAACACATATTCTGTAGTGGATTTACTTTTATCAAGATCACCTGCATAATCAGCATCAACATATCCTTTGACAGTAAAATCTGATCCTTTATAACATAATCCAACATCTGAGGTTCCCTTGACATATCTGAGAATCCTTTGAATAGTATTCCAATGCTCTCGACTAGGATTCGCCATGTATCGACTAACTACTCCCACTGTATGTGCAATGTATGGTCTTTTACAAATCATAGCGAACATTAAGCTTCCCACTACTGATGCATATGGTACTCAAGACATCTCCATCCTCTTTTCTTCATTGCTAGGACTCATACTTGGGGATAACTTGAATTAATAGGAAGAGGGGTATAAATTGATTTACAATCTTGCAGTTGAATCGCCGCAAGATTTTCTTCAAATAATTCTTCTGAGAAAGCCAAATCTTCCTATTATTTCTATCTCGGTGAATTTGCATCCCTAGAATCTTTTTTGCTAGTCCCCAGTTCTTCATTTCAAATTCCCTAGCCAACTATGTCTTCAATTCTTTGATACGATCATTGTTGGGACCTGCTACCAACATGTCATCTACATACAACAGTAAGACTATAAAACCATCTTTTTCAAACCTCTTGAAATATGCACAAGGGTCTACATTTAGTCTGTTGTATCCAAGGCTCATGATGAAAGAATCGAATCTCTTATACTAATACCTCGGTGCCTGCTTTAAACTATACAGAGATTTGTTCAACCTGTAAACTAAGTTCTTTTTCCCTTTTTCTTGAAAACCTTCTAGCTGGAGCATATAAATTTCTTCTTTAAGATCTCCATGAAGAAATGCAGTTTTCACATCTAACTAATCAAGTTGCAATGATAGGTTGTCAGATTACCAAAAATAAAAATGTATTTCCAATTTTCCAAAAACTAGGTAGCTAGTGGTGACTCGGGTCGAATCCGCAGGGAATCAATGCAGAGTTATTCAAATGCTCAGAAAATAACAGATTAAAGAATTGATATTGTAGGAGATGTAAATAAAAATAAAAGCAATACAGAAAATTAAAGGAGAGCTATAGTGACAGATATGACATGAGCATATAGTATTGGCACAAAACAGATCTGGGTAGCTAATAATAAAACAAGATTAAAGTGCAATGGGTAAAAACCTAACCAAGATATTCTTCAATTTAACTTGAAAATTCGATCATTGACATCATAAGATAAATTAGACAATTCAGATAGACAAAGTTATAGCCAAAGGTGACGCACTCATTAACCAATCTTTTCTTACTTTATCGGTAACTCCAGGAAACGCCTTGACAAGTTACTTCCCTAATTTAAAGATAATCCCCAAGAAACGCCCTGATAAGATTAATCTCTAGTTACATTAAGAATGAAAAAGACCCTTGTCCTAACCAATAAATTCGAAAACGCCGTAATTTATTTAGTCAGATTATTTAATTCTATCGATTTTACCACCAACATACATCGTTCGTAAGATAAAACCAATTCACTACTTTGATAGAATAATATCTATGACAATACTATCCTATTCAGCAATTTATCACTTAATTAATCACACAACTCGTGACATTACACAATAAATCAAGCAATAATAAATCTAGTTCAAGCACGAAAATTAAATAAATATCTGAATTGCATAAACAAATAAAAACATAGTCTCATAAATTATCCATGGTTGAATATCCAAGCACTCTGACTAGAAAAAGGTTTAGTTGTTCATAGCTAACATGAGAACATAAGATACCCTAGAGTTCATCTTGTCTCCACAGCAAATTAAAATAAAGACTGTAATAACAATGGTGGCTGGCGGCTGAATCCTCAAAACAAGAGAAGGAAGAGAGAAAAGTATGATTTCCTTATGCCATAAGGTATTTATATCCTTTCCAATTCATAACCTAGCTCAAATTCGGAGAGATTTCCTAATTAATCTTTAAGTAGGACTCATCATTCTGGCTTCACAGCTTGTGTTCCGCGTCTCCAACAAAGATCTAGCCCAAAATAGATAACAATTGGGCTTAAAAACTCATCAATAAATTTTGCCCAGTTCTTGCCCAATACGACATGATCATGTCGTATCTGCCTTTAACATGTTCTGCGCTACAAATCAACTGTCTAATACGATATGGTCATGTCGTATCTGTTTCCAGTATGTGGCTTCTCCAAAACAGCCCAAATCTCCTACATTACGACTCCAATCCCCACTTTGGTCTCCTACACACATAACAAACACAAAAGCACACAAAAACACGCAAATAATAAACAAACACATGCAAAATATGTGCAGAATATCCTAGAAACCATGCATGAAATGCAACCTATCACAAGTCAAATGTAGCATGCATCTTTAGGACTACTCGAACTATAATGAGTCGAACCACGGGAGAAAATATTTCATTGAAGTCAATGCCTTCCTTTTGAGCATATCCTTTTACCACCACTCTAGCACAATATTGCTCTACTTGATCGTCACCATTCCACTTAGTCTTATAAACCCATTTATTGCCAATAGGCTTTCTTCCTTGTGATAGTGATACCAGCTCCTATGTTTCATTCTTATGTAAAGCTTCAATTTCTTCCTACATTGCTACCATCCACTGAGATACATCTGAACTATTCATTGCTTCTTAAAGAGTTGATGGTTGTCTGTCCTATGTTAAAATACATTGAGCAATATTGCTCTCCATAATATAATCTGAGTGCTAGCTCGGTGCTCTTCTTGTGCGAGTTGATCTCCGAGCATCTTAAACATCATATGCGATTCGTTCTTGCTCTTCGTGTTCTAGTTCAGCTTTAGAAGAATCATTTTGATCAAATTCTCTTTCCACCTATACTGCTGTAATCTCTGAATTCTCTTTTGAAGTGCTAACATCTTCTATTTGCTCTTGATCCTTATCTTCCATGAAGATAACATCCCTGCTAATAACAATCTTGTAGGCAGTGGGATCTCACAAGCGATACTCTTTTACTCCTTCAGCATATCCCAAGAAAATACATCTTATAGATTTTGGATCCAACTTCGTAATTTCTTGAGCATTGAACATCACATAGGCATGATTTCTAAATATATGGAGGTTGGAATAATCCACTGGTTTACCAGTCCATATCTCCATCGGTGTCTTCAACTCAATTGCAGTTGATGGAGCTCGATTCACCACATAACAGGCGGTATTGACTGTTTGTGCCCATAATTTCTTATCTAAGCTTGCATTTCTCAACATCGCTCTTGTTCTTTCCATCAGAGTTCTATTCATCCGCTCTGCTACTCCCTTTTGTTGAGGGTTGTATACCGTCATAAATTGCCTTTTGATGCCCTTTTGCTTGCATAATTCATCAAATTTTTTACCAGTATATTCGCTTCCATTTTCTGAGCGCAAACACTTGATCTTCTTACCAGATTCGAGTTCCATCCGCGCTTTATAAAATTTAAAATTTAGAAATACATCTACCTTTCTCTTGATAGGAAATACCCAACATCTCCTCAAATAATCATCAATAAATAATACAAAGAAATTTGCTTCTCCTAGGGACGTAACTGGTGCTTGCCATTGCTTCTATCACGAACAGAATTTAGCTTCCACTATTTTACGTAAATAATACTCGTATGTATGAATAATACCTGTACGTATGAATAGTTCCGTATATGTGACTATATGAATAGTATCGTACATGTGAATAGTATTGTATACTTGAATTACAGTAACTGCACAGTTTAATGTAAAAATAAATGCATAAACAGTTGTCACCTTTTGTGGTTACAGTTCACTAACTTTCACTATGCTCACCTGAACTTCGAACGGATTACGTAAAAAAATTCGTCGTAATTTTCTCACCTCGCTCTGAGACCACTTGTTGTAAAAATCGATCGGATTAGAGCAGATTCGTAACGAAATAGGACTGAAGGAATAATAATGAACAGACATATTTTACGTTGAAAACCCCTAAATCAAAGTAAAAATCACGAGCAAGGATAGGAGAATTTTACTACTAAAAAAATTAGAGAATTATAAGAAGAAAAATTAGACCCACAAAAATACACATAATATTTTTGTCTCTCTCGTCTTTTTTCTCTCTCACCTCACGTCACTGTTTTTTTTTTTTGCTTGTTCTGCTATATATTCTCGTTGTTCATCTCCTGCCTGTTTATAGGCAAGAAAATGAATATATGAAGATATCGGCCAATCATATTGTTGTTTTATTAGGCATGGTACCAGCCACAATTGTTAACATTATCCTTATCATATAAAGGCATCAATAAATTCTCTATTTAGTTGAATAAACATGAGAGTGTCTTTGGCAAATTCTACTATATTTCTATTATAGCTTAGTTTAGTCTATGCCTAACGGTTAATTTTTTGAAGGATAATCTAACAAATGAAAGTGAGTGGTTCAAGCAGTCGACGAAAGAATAATCTCATTATATTTGAATTCACGGATTAGCACTTAAAATTACGTGTAAAGAGGCAAAAGACATGTACTTTATTAAAGCTTGTTATTAATTATTTAGATCAGATAACGACTTACTGCAGATTCTCTCTTCATAGAAAAGACATATAATGACTTGGTGTAGATTCTCTCGTCATAGAGAAAGCAACTAAATTAAACTGACTTTTATAAAGTCATTACCGATAAAATGGAGTGAGCAGAAAGTGTATTATTGCTCATATCACGTCCTCTAACAACAGAAATTAGTCATTCCGTCTTTAATTGGAACTGCTTGGTGTTTAGGGAACTCCAAAAGTGCACCTAATAAGAACTCGACTCTCTAAACTGTGCTGATGGACCATTTTAATTGGTCTTTGAGTTGTAAACACAAACTACAAGATTTCAATGGCCAAAGTTAGTGAAACATACAAGTTTTTAGAAACCTGCATGTATTTTTTTCCCCATTTATCAAGATCCTCGTGACTACATGATCCAAAAAAAAAAGTTGTGAAAGTAGCTCTCCATCTTATACCAACAGACTACTAACATTTAAGACTCAAATTGTTAGGTGCACTCACCATAAATGAAATTGAAGTTGATTTCCAACATCCCTTTTGCAAAATTTCTCTCTTTGTTTTAGACACCATCATATAACGAAGTCCCCACTTCAGATTTTGACTACTGCTGTTGTGTAATTAAAATATCTATTAGGGCAATGAATATGAGAAATTTAACTAATGGTGTAATTTTGGGGTGAAATTGAAGAATTTTATTTCATGTTGCATATCAACTAGACAAGAGTTTGATTAGGTTGATATGAAGTTCACCACTACAGACAATGACATGCATCCGAAGCGGGGTGTAAGTATCAGTAACTGAGGAAAGGAGTTGTCTAACCAGAATGTAAAAGGAGGCCTGCATGTGAACGACACAGGAACAATTATTGAATGCCCTTCTCATTCTCAACTACATGTTAAAATGCAACCAGAATGTTGTCCAAATTGTATCCTCTTCGTTAGTAAAGAATCTATCTGAAGCACTTTTTCCTTTACCATTAAGTTTGAAAAACATTTACGACCCTACCATACTACTACATGTAAAGTTTTCTGCTGAATCCAAGCTTAGATTCATGGTCCAGGGCCAATATGATACGGACTTGAAAGCTATACATGATGAGGGGATCATAAAATGGGAGATATTGGATGTTACTGATGTGATGCTTGTTGGGGTCATGTCACGTTGTCGAAATGGAAAGATTTTATTTTTTTTCCCTTTCCTTAAAATTCGCAGTGAAGATTAAGATTGTCTGTAAGGCGAAGTGATTTTAGGCCCTGCTTACAGGCAATTCTAAATAGGCCTTTCTAATTTTGAGCCTGCAACGGATATGAGTGCGCGTGACTTCAATCCGTTGCCTATTTGCTCGTGTCTCTTAACTTGAAATGAAATCCCTACCCTCTACAGGGGCTTCAAATGCCTACGCCCCATCTTGTTTCAAACGTGAAGAACATATAGATATATCGGGGAATATTACATTTTATTTGATAAAGATGATATTAAGAAAGTACATTATTCTTAAATAATATATCTATTTTATATTTGAATTTAAGTTGGTAAATTTGATTTTCAATATATAGTCATCAAGTTTTTAGAATTAAATTAATTATTTCATGTATAATAAAATTTTTAATTCACCTTGATAATATTTTTTTCTAAAAAATAACTATTGTGTTGTTTGAAATTTGCTAAAATTTAAAATTAATTAATTTAAGTACGAAGGATGATCTTTTCATTTCATATGTAGACGATTAACTAATTGATATTAACTAATTAATTAATTTTTCGCTACAAATATTGAAGGAATCAAAGTCTTTTTGAATACTACATAGAAGTCCAACAAGTTTAATAATGATTTCAGTACAAATGAGGATGATTGTTATATAAAATGTGGTTAGATAAAATACACCTCAACAATATAGGTAAGTGAAACAATAGTTTCGTTATAATAATCCATATAATAAAAGCTTGTTGAGAAAATGTCTAAAAGAGAGAAGAAAGGTGTTTTCTTTGCAATGCAAACAGTTGAACAACATTAAGATGCATAATAAAAACTTGTGGAGAAAACGTCTAAAAGGGAGAAGAAAGGTGTTTTCTTTGCAATGCAAACAATTGAACAGCATCAAGATGGAAAAAGCTTACGGAGAAAACGTCTAAAAGAGAGAAAAAAGGTGTTTTCTTTGCAATGCAAACAGATGAACAACATCAAGATGCATATGTTGTATTTTTTTGACTTTAATGGCAAAATTTATATCCCATATTGAAAGTTTATGTATTTGTGGGGGAGGATGGAA
>JAOQML010000197.1:45118183-45128891 GCA_027568935.1 Erythroxylum urbanii | reverse complement strand
TCTGTCCTCGAGACGGAGACAATTGTCCCCTGTAACCAAACAGCTCACTGTCCCCAATTTCTGTTCCGTTCCGTCTCGTTCCGTCCCTGCATATTGGAGACAGTAACCAAATAGACTGTAATAAAATTCAGTGGAGGGGATGACTCTAAAAAGATCCTACACATCTACATGTCCTAATGCACGAGGTTGATGAATAATTGCAGTCCTCTTTCATACGCAGAAACCTTGTACTTTGATTCCCGTTCTCCTTGAAAGCAACAAAAATATCTATTAATTACCTCTAAATGAACATCCAAAGAACAAGTACCATAGCTTCTATTCTAATGTACTAGGCAATGATTGTCTGCCGTTACCATCATTGGTTTACACAAACAGTTGAAATACTAACAAAATAGGCCATTGACTTAATTACGTGGTAGAATTAAGGAAGTTGCTTCAAGTCTAGTATGTATTAGTTGCATGAGAATTCCAAAAGTAGTTGTACCTGCATTCTTATTGACTAGAAGAAAGTGTCTTTGGTGCTGTTTGGCTCTACCCTGAAATTACATCTCTACAAGAAGACTGAAAAGATAATGCTTAACTTATCTGTAAGAAGAATTTACAATATTCAGGTGAATTTTATACGACATTTAATGCTGCTTCTTTTATTTTCCAGACATTATGACGTGAAAAATGGAAATTATGCCTTGCCGAATCCTCACGGCTCACTCTACTAACTGGCACTGCTTCTTGTCATAATGACAGCAAAGCAGAGAAAGAGGCAGTCAGTCACCTGATCTGATCTGTCTGTTCCCTTCAATACCAAGCCTACTTAGCTTTACCATCTCCCAAATGTTTTATACTGCAAAACATGAAATGGGACCTCTCACCTCTCTAACTAAACTATTTTACACAAGACCAAAACCTTCCCATCTCTTTCTGTATATATAAGAAAACTAAGCTCAAACATTTACATCAACTACCAACACCAGACCATTGCAGATTAAATTCTTTTGTTAAGTGTCATATATCTTCTGATGTGATTATAATTTATAAGAAGTAAGAAAGAAGTAGACAGAGCGCGCCTGTCGGCACGACTTCACTTAGGACCCACAAAACAAGTGAGAAAGCATATCATGCAGCCTCCCCTCTCTCTTCTCACCGTTTATTCATTTAACTCTGTGTCTCTCTCTTACTCACACATCACACGTTCCCATGTGCTTACCTTCTTTGTCTTCTATTTCCCTCTCTCAGAGACAGCTTTCTAAACAAAAGAAATAAATTTGCACTAGAATACTGAAAAAGAATGCTTCTTTGAACTCCTTTTCTGAAATTTTCGGACCCCTTAATCAGGGTTTGCACTAACATGGACCCAAGAACTCTTCTTGATCATGCTCTCTTCCAACTCACTCCCACCAGGACAAGGTACATTTTTATGCGTTTTGCATTTATTTTACCTGGGTGCATTTTTTCCCGTTTTGGGTTGATTTTGTTTGCCGAAATTTTGATTCTTAAAGATGTGAACTGGTGATCTTTGCGGGTGGTTTGAATGAGAAGCTAGCCTCGGGCCTTCTTGAGCCGTTCATTTCACACCTTAAAACAGCCAAAGATCAAATTTCAAGAGGTGGGTACTCGATTACTCTCCGCCCTGTGTCGCCTAATGCCCCCTGGTTCACAAAAGCCACTCTCCAGAGGTAACACGTTACTGCTGACTGTGAATATACTAAGAGCTTTTCTTTTGTTCTCGCTTTTTCTTTGGATATGGGGATAAGAACAATATTTCTTTTAACTATTTATAACTACTTGTCCGTAGGAATCATTATTAATCCATAGTTTTCTATAAACCTCGTTGAAATTGACCGATTTCTGTGTGTCACAAAGTATCTAAATCAGGATCAAGTGCTTCCTTGTCACTTGGATGAATGCACTTGATAAACATCGTACGTATCAGTCTTTCCAAACAAAGGAATTTTCGTATGGTGGTTGAGTTGTTTGTTCTCTAGATTTGATGGATTTTACTATTTTTCCACCCGGAAAATGGCTATCCAAAGCAACCAAACAGAAAGAGGGAAAGGAATTCTATTGAACTCTAAAATCGTGATGGTTTCTCTTTTTAAATAAAATATCAATCTTGTAGCTGTTAATTGGGCTGAGATTTATCATTTTGAGGCTGACATTTTGTCTTCACTACAGATTTGTGAGGTTTGTTAGCTCGCCAGAAGTTCTTGAGAGATTTGTAACAATAGAGAGAGAATTAGAACAGATTGAGAGTTCAGTTCAGTCAAATGAGCTGTCAATTGCAGATGCTGAAGGTATTCCTGAAGTTTAAAAGTTTTTAGCACTAGTCATTCCTTGTTTATCATGTCTGTAATCAAAGTCAATGTTTGGCGATAGTCAACGAGCCCCTACCTTATAATTTCAGGATTCTCTTGTATAATCCTTCTTCTGAATCTATTAATTACCAGATATTAACATCCATTTCTTGAGTGTAAGTAAAGCTAAGATTACTAACAATTGAAAGGAGTGGTTAGTCTTGCTATGCTTGTCCCATTAATATGCTTTTTTAGGACTTATTTCATGATTTTAGTTAATGTGCATGTGATAAGCCCCCAATTAAGCAAGTGTATATGAAGAAGCCCAAGAAGAATGAAAGCAACATTTCCCACTTGAATTACAGAGGGACAGGTGGCAGCATTTAAGGATGAAAATTTGTTATTTCTACAGGAATAAAAGGACATGACAGGGCTGCTAATGAGGAGGTTATTTTGTCATTGTTTTTGTGGGATAGGATAGGCCCTAGTCTCCTTGGCTAGTGGTTTTCTTTGTGTTTTCATTTCATAAACTAGACATTGAGAGTTGTTACTCTTTATTGGCTGGATTTCAATCAATTCAATATAATTTCTTCCCCAAAACATTCTGTTTTTACATTCTGTGATGTAATAGCATGCAATGAAGATGTAGCAATACTGAACTGAATCTAACAAATGAAGGCTTGTAGGTGTTCATCAATTTATAACTGACTATGATAGTTATATAAAAGTTCTTTTCTGTAGAGATTACGTTAACCAAACTTCCAATAATTGGAAAATATAGCAGGTGGTGCTGGGAGCTACCCGAAGTCATTTGCCCTATCTAAGGTATGTTATTACAAAAAATCCTTTTAGACATTGCAGTGATGGTTTTTAGTTCTCATCACGATGCTTCGTCTCAGATGAGAGATAGCAATGGGGATTCTGCTGCTGTTTATGAGGAAAATTCCAAGTAAATAACCCACCCAAATTTGATTATATACTCCCGATCTCTAAGTTTGATTGCTTGATGAGTTATTTCTGAATCATGAGCAGGATTCATCTGCAACGTGCTCTGGAAACTAGAAAAGCTGTCCTGCGTAAAGAGCAAGCAATGGCTTATGCTCGTGCTTTGGTTACAGGCTTTGAAATTGATTGTATACATGATCTCATTGCGTTTGCTGATGTTTTTGGAGCTTCCCGTTTAAGGTATGAGAGGATATGAAACGTCAAAATTTATCGGTCAGCAAGAAATATTAATTCAATTTTCAATAACAACTTTCTTTCTTTTTTCTTTTTTCTTTTTCCTTTTGTTAATTTAGATCACATTATGGAATTTCCCTTCACCTTATAAACTATAGAATAATATATTATTTCCCTAGTTTTTCCCACCTGCTTTAACTTTTTGGTTGAATGGTTTCTTGAAACTGTGATTGCTCAAACCTGAACCTAGCAATTGAGATAAATTTAAGGGGACTAGAGCTTCTGGATGAACTGGTAATTGGAGGATGATGTAAAACCAACCCAGTGATTTGCATGCCTTGTTTGTGGACTAGAAAATTGTTCTTTTGAGTGTTAACCTTGTTTTCGAGTTTCCAGGGCTCGGGGCTAATTTCCCTAAGAGTCAATTCAGATTACTTGGTCCAATTATTTTCGAACATCTATTTTCAGCTAATTATACTAAAAGAGTTGCTTATACCCATAATTTTAGTTAGCCTCTAAGACGTATCCGTTTTCACACAGGGAAGCATGCATAAATTTCTTAGAATTATGCAAGAAAAAGAATCAAGATCGACTCTGGATAGATGAAATTGCAGCAATGCAAGCATCTCGATTGGACTTGCCCTATGTTGGGACTTCTGGAATCATACTAGCTGGTGAGGAGAATTACCCTAGTCAAATTGGTGGTCCTGTTGGGAGACAAAGTGGCTCATTAGATGCATCTGATTCAGCTACAAGTCTTGGGAGTTTTGACCTAAACCAAGGTACACCTGAATATCTCTACTTTCTTTTACCTGTAAAGGATCAATTTGAGGTACATGCCTGAGCATTTGGGTTACAAGTGCTGCCATGCATACCTCCAGCATCTCTGTTTCTAATATTGCTATTTACCTATTAACTTGCAGATGGTAGTACACAAACGTCTGCCCAAATTCAAATGGCAGACGCGAAAAGTCAAGTGCCGAACATGTCATGGGCGAGCCATATTCCTCCATACATGCACAATTTTCAAGGTCCTATGTATCAACATATTCCCTCATATCAAGGCTACCTTTTTCCTGGCATGCAGGTTCCTTCTCCATATTTTCCAGGGAATATGCCATGGCCCCAAAATGTGGAAAATTCTGGCCACAATAATGATTGGAGTACTGATGATAATAAAAACCATAAATCCTCATCAAGGAATAAGAAGAAATCTTCACATGGGAAAAGCCTGGAGAGTGCAAACCAAGATGATTCCACTGACCCCAGTGATTCCAGCTCAGAGAACGAATCTGATGAGAATCTGCAGAATGGCAATAAGAAATCTTCTGTGGAGCAGGCTCATAGGAAAAAGCATGGGAAGAAATCTTCAAGAAAGGTTGTCATTCGTAATATTAACTACATTACTTCTAACAGAGATGGAGAAAAAGGCAGCATTTCTGGGGAAACATCTGACGAAGAGGAATTCATTGATGGGGAAATTCTGAAGCAGCAGGTAGAGGAAGCTGTCGGTTCGTTTGAGAAACGTCATAAATCAAGTTCTCGTCATCATAAGAAGTCACATCGCCACCCCATGAATGGATCGGATGATCCTAGTGATAAGGATAACAATAGTATGATTCTTGAGGGTGAACCTCGGAAGGATCACTGGGGTACCTTTGAGAGCCTGCTCATGAAGGACAAAGATTTAGACTCTTCAAGTGCCGATCCGCATCCTTCTAGGGTACAGGAGTACTTCGTTACCAAGAGCTCTGAGGAGACAAGATCATTGCCACTAGACCTGCAAATGGAGGAAGTAAGAAAGCAACGTCCAAGTTCAAATGATTCCTTCCTTATAATGAAGATGGAAACTGCCAATGAAGGTGGATCTCACACTGGAAATTTTGAATTTGGTGAAAATACCTATCCTAAAGCAAGAAGAGCTGGCATGCATGAGGCGCTGTTGTTCTCCCACAGGTTTGAGGATACAGGGAGCTCTCACCGAGCTACTGTTTCTGATTATTCTACTGAAGCTCCCCTTACTAAAAGCCAAGAGGAAGGAGATTGGTTTGGTAATAAAGGAATAGATACGTCAGCAAACAAGGATGGGAACATGGAACTCAAAGCATTTGGTGGTGATTATGCATCTCCAGTAACTGCTGAATATTGTCACATTGAAAAAAACAAAAAAGAACTTCTAGCCGATGACTCATTCATGGTCCAGGCTCGACCTTTAGATGACGAACAATCTTCTTCAATTTTGAGAACAGACCTTAGCTTGGTTTCGGACATGGTTGATGCTAGTCAATATGAAAATGGAACGTCAGAAATTTCACAAAATGATAATGAAGCATTTGGAGCCCATGAACCAGATGATCTTTTCATGGTGCTGGGTCGTGATTCATCTGCCGAGCAACCTATGTCATCTTGGACTCCTGAAATGGATTATGAAGAGGATATTTTATCTGCTGAAGCCAATGGGAGGCAATTTGATGCTGGAAAAGATTCTTCCAAGGGCAAGCTTCTTTCTAATGGTAAGGTAACAGGTGACAGAAAGTCAAAGGTTTCAAATGCATATCTTGGAAAAAGCAGATCGGACATCATGTCAATGACCAAAAAACCCCCGCTCGGAGGCAGAAATGTTAATCAGAAAAGCAGAACTGAAAGGGTATGCTATATATGATTTTGGTATTGCTTTCAGGAATGGGAGGAGAAATTGCTTTTGGGTGACATAAATCGCAGCTTTACATTGCTTCCTTTTTGTTTCACTCAATTTTATAAAGAACTGCGTAGATCACTAAATTTTGCATGATATAAAACCATCTTAGGTTGCTTGGTTAATTTTATTGATCTTGATTTCTCTCTCTTATCGTAATTCTTTTACTTATTTTATCTATTTTAACCACATACATGTAGGAAGAGGAGAATAGGAAGAGAAAAGAGGAGTTATTAGCACAACGTCAGAAGAGAATTGCTGAAAGGAGTGTTAGTGGGAGCATTCCGGCGACATCAAAAAGAATTCCTTCAGAAAAGAGACCTACAATATCTTCCTTGAAACATGAAAAGCCTCAAAACCAACCTCCAAGCCAAGGGAATAGAAAAGCAGTAATTAGGAGTACCACCATTGATCGTCTTGCCACTGCTAGAACAACTCCAAAGATGGAAGCAGTCCCACCAAAGCCTGCCCAACCTAAAAAGGCACCCATAAAAGCAAATTCCTTGCCACAGAAGACCATGAATGCAAACAGTAAGAAAGCCAGTCCAAACAGAATTAAATCTGATGTCCCCCTAAAGAACGATGACATGGCCGTGATAGCTGAGAAGCAAACAGATGTGGAAATCCCAAACGCAATACCTACTATGGTTGTCAATGGCAATAAAGAAGACATTAAGGAGTTGCGTAGCATCACTTCAATAGAAAATAATGAAGGGGCTAAGATCTTACAGACAGAGAGTTCAGATGCTTCACTACGCAATTCAGCACAAGCAGCTCACTTGGAAGTTGCAGTGGGATTACATGAAGCATCTCATGTTCATTCTGAAATTCAAAAGGTTTCTGATGATTGTGGTGAATATATCTCTAAAATGCCAGAACTTCCTACGCCAGAATTACCTACACTGAACCTTTCTGCTCTGAATGTTAGGGAAAGCACAAGGAGTGAAAATTTACGATCACCAAAAAATTCTGAAATAGAAATATCAACCCCACCATCTGAAGACTTAAACCAGGAAGCAGTCCACTCCAGGAAGAAATGGAACAGTGATGAAAGTTCCCCCAAAGCTGTTAAAGGTTTCAGAAAGCTTCTTTTGTTTGGAAAGAAAAACCGAACCTCTATTTTAGCTTGATGTTGCTGGACTGACTGGCCTGATTATGGGACATAAGGTAACACTCTCGAAGAAAGGTTTTGGTCCTGCAGTTTATGTTCCCATATTTCTTGTTGAATTCAACCGGATTGCTTAACCAGGAAAAAGAAATGAAACTCGGGAAAGGAAAAAGGTGTGAAAGTAGTTAGATGGTTTGTATGCATAATAAGGCCTTTGGTGTTGGTGCCGTATGAGGAATGTTCTGTCTTGCTTGTCTGAGTTTTGTATCACATGAGAAAAGGGTGTAAAGTATTATTGCTGTACGAGTCTGCACTTTGGATATGCTTAAACGGGGAATTCCTTGAAATCACCCGTAGTGTTCATAAATTTCTCTCTGTACGTACTCTGGAATCATGCAGTGATTTATTGGTCAACATTCACAACTTCTGCATTTACATAGTCATCGTAAATTTAATGTACTTGTAAGGCTCGCGAAGTACAGACTGCCAACTATTATTTTCAAGAGTCATTTATTAACTAATGAGATCTTCAGATCGTCCTGAATTCGGAGCAAGTGAGATGCCAATGAAATTCACGCCTGATCCAAATCCATCTGTTCAAATGGAAAAGTGACAAGACACCTGTTAAATGCGTCAAGTTCTAGAAGCTGATGAACTATTTACACTCCAATTCGGTCATAATCAATAGCAGAAACTCCAACGCTACTGTGATTGACCACTAAGTCACTGATAATCAATAAGTGATAAACTGGTAAATTTTAAATCTATGATTATAGTTTATGTTTTCTTATTCTCTCTCGTGTTTATGGATTATTAATTATGATTATGGATAATATATATATTAGATGTTGATTGTTTCAGATAGATAAACATATTCTTTTAATGGAGAGTTGTAATATGGTACCGAAAACAGAAGTCGAAACTTGTAATATCGTACCAAGTGAAGATAGAGGTCTAACTCCAAATCAATTGAAAAGTGCAGTTTTTGATCACTTCAATACCATTGGATCAATGAACATGGTCAAAAAGTTAAATATAAGTGTTATCAGAAGATGTTAGCCAAGAGTTCAAAAGGTGGAACATTTCATTTAAAGACATGCAGATTCGTGTAGGAAAAAAATGTTAATATGAAGTTACACATTTTTTACCCTTAATCTTATGAGAGGAAAAAATGAAATGACTACAACATCTTATGAAAGTAACATATCAAGATTTTTTATTGCTTCTATAGTAAATTGGTGATAAGCATCCACTACTTATAGTTGGTATCAAAAAATTTAGGATAGCTTGCAATTCATTGCAATTGACATTTAAGGTTCCAACTTGGAATACGTTGAAGGACATTATGAAAATATACTAGGATAAGAAGAAAGAAATTTTAAGAATATTATCAAGTATTGAAGGACGGATTAACATTTTAATAGAAATTTGGACAATTGATAACCATAAGAAGTGTTATATAGCAGTGACGACATATTATGTGACAATGATAAATTTTGAGATAATTTATATTATTTAATATTGTTATCATTTACTTTTTCATTATGTTACGATTGATATTGGTTATATTTGTAGATGATAGGTTCATTTATGTGCCGGCACTACATACAAGCGAAATGTTGGCAATCGTGTTGGAAAACTATTTGATAGATTGTAATATTAACACCATAACATTAAACAATTGTAACATGAATGATGCTATAATTGAAAAACTAAAGAATAAGATAAGGATTGAGAGCTTATTGGTTGGTGGAAGGTTACTCCATATGCATTTTTTTGTATAGATTTTGAATTTGATTGTAAAGGATGAGTTGGATCTGATAAAGGAAACAATAGATTCGATTCAAAATATTGTAGTATATTAGATTGCAACATTTAAAAGAATTGAAAAAGTTGAAGAAACTTCATGACAACTATGCATTCGGAGTACAAAGAAGTTGATTTTGGATTGTCCAGCTAGATGGAACTCAATTTTTAAGATGTTAGAGTCGACAATCTAATATGTTGATATGTTTATGGGGCTGACACAAAGAGATTTTCAATACATTTGCATACCTACAAAAGACCGATGAGACTTGGCCAGAGAACTTTGTGTGAAGTTGGAATTATTTTACACTATGACTAAATTGTTCAGAGGAACAAAAAATCCAACTTCTTACTATTACCATAACACTATATAAGAGATAAAGAAAGTTTTATTTGATTGAATGTTTGATTCCAATGAGATTATTTGAGTTATGGGAGAGCATATGATGGAGAAGCTAAATTCTTATTAGTATATAGTTTAACATATTGTTGCATTCTTAGATGCTGGACCACAGATACAAGATGGAGGTGGTTAATTTTATATATAGTGTGTTGTATGGTGATCGAGTTCAAGAACATTTTAATGTTATTAAACAATTATGCTATGCTTTGCTTAATGATTATCAACTCAAAATGGACAAAATTTAGGACAAGGATCACAGTAGTGTTGGTTTATGCCCTACAGCCAATCGCTTTGGTTGTAGTTTAGTGACAAATTATTTAAAGACATTCTTTATCTTGTTCATGTTTAGATGTATATGGTAAAGTCCATGGGATAATTGTACATCGCAAATGAAATTATAATGAGATTATAATTATGAGATTTATATTACATTTATGTATTATTACTAAATGTTCCTAGTCATTGTTCTATTAAGATTGGACATTAATAAAACTTAAAAAGACTAGCACACGTTTTGTTTTTCCTTATGAAGGAAGTAGTCGATCTCATAGGCTAAAGTATAAAGATACTTAAACAAACGTATGGGTTCTTGTTAGAGAATAAGTTCACTGAACAGACCCGATATGAGAAATTCATTTGGAGCATTACTTGTATATCTATGGAATTCTCATTATGATGATTGTATAAGTAATCCTTTAACTTGAGGTCATCAAAGTTTTCTTGCATGGAGATTGTTATGTTTTGATACTACTTATGATCTATTTAATCATGAGTCGTTTAATCGGTAGTCATTAGATGTAGCATGAACTATATGGAGGTAGTTGAGTGATCAAAATATGATTCATCACCCTAAAGTAATTAAGGAGAATGTTTCATTGTTCTCGATTAATATTGATTCGAGAAATCCTTGACCAAGGTAGAATCATATTTTGTAAATAGTTTACAAATATCATTAATTGAATCAATAGCTAATAGTAGATAACTAATATAATTGGACTCAAAATAGAGTAGACATTAATTTCATGCTCTATGTCTAATTGGAACATTAGTTGAAGAAATGATTGAATTATATAGAAAAATCATGCACAGAAAGGTTAGTCAAAACCACTTTGACATTTTTAAATATTTGGGTGGTCATGACGTGTTGCTAAAAGTCAATCTTGATCTATGATTATAAATTGTTTAATTAGAGAATTAAAGATAAATTAAAAGGAGTTTTAATTTAT
>JAOQML010000197.1:45097430-45113707 GCA_027568935.1 Erythroxylum urbanii | reverse complement strand
CTAACCAAATAACCTTTTCTATAACTTTAGACACTTATTCATAATAAGTATATGAGAGATACTATATCAGTCATCAATCATCAATCATCAATTATCAACATCCAGTTAAAATCCCACCGAGACGCGGGGTTTGAGGAGGTCTGATAATATGTAGTCTTATCCTTATATAGTAGAGAAGTTGTTTCCGATATATGAGAGATATTATAATTAAATTTTATGACGTAAGATAATATAATTGAATTTTATGATGCAACTTAATTGTACGTCAATGATGTGAGTTCATCCTTTTTATTGTACCTTTAAATTTAACTTTTCTATTAATGTTTTCTACAATCATAAATAAGGAAAATTTAAGAACTTTTTCAATATATTTTGACCCATTGAAAAAAACAGATAATATGTATTATGATTTTGTGCTTAATGTATAAAAATGAATTCTAGTTTACATATGATGTCTTATACTCAATCAAAAAAGGTAGATCAATGAGAAAAATGTAAGGGGTTGTTATAAATTAAGAAGACTTATTACTATTATTGTAAAATATTTTCAAAAATATCTTCAATATATTCCCTTAAACTTAAAATCGATGAAAAATTAGCAAGTTGGAATTTAAAGATGGAAGTACAAAATTAACTTAATAAGTGAGTTTTAGTGAAAATATTAGCAAGTTGATCTTTAAAAGAAACAAAGATAAGTCATATTATACCTTAAATAATGTGATATCTTATAAAGTGACAATTATTCTCAATATGTTTAGTATAATGATACAGAACATTATTATGAGCAATTTATATAGTACCACAATTATTACAATGGAAGATAGTAGCTGATAAGTGTATAATGCTTATATTTAAGAGTAATGTTGATTGCAAAACAGTCTATTAGTTTTATGCTCAAAAACTGCAAGTATACTGGCCGTGACTTGTAGTTAAAAAATAGATATCTATCCCACAAGGATTGTGCTTAGTCACCACTTAATTCAGATCAATCTTTGTTTAAGACTCGAAATTATTTTACGGAAATAAACTAGAAAATTAAATTAAAATTAAATGACTAATAATGAACAATTGATAAAAACCAAAATACAGAAAATTAGAATTCAAGATTTTAACAACTAGAGATCACTTTTTTCCTATCTTGTTTCCCTCCTATTTTATTAATTGAATTATATCTCACCTAAGATGTCCAATCGTATTAACTACCCTCTCTCAAGGTGTAATCAATTGTCCCTAAGCAAATTAAATGAAGTTGATTAAACAATCTCTCAATCTACCAAATCACTCTACCAATTTAACTAGTTATTAAATTATCCTATAGGTGATCAATTAAATTTGCCAAGATCTCTCTTTCAACTAATTAATTAACATGATGAATATAGGTCTATAGAATGTCAACTCTCGTTGTACGATCATGCACAGATTACCTTATTCAATCTCTCGATCTATTGCAAGATATAAATATATTCAACATTCATCAAAGACATCTTTCATTCAAATCAATAAAATAAGAGTTTAACAAGATAGTTCAAAAGTAATCCCTAAAAAATAAATTAGCTACTCATGTTGTCTATAACATCCCAACAATTGAATAATCCATCATGCAATGACTAGAAGAGATAAAATAACTGAAAATTAAATAAAAAGAACTCCTCCTCTTCTTTGGCAAAATCTGGAAATTTTGGTATTGGTAAGCTCTTCTCCCACTTGTGATTGATGATCCTTGAATCTCCACCTTCCTTAAGACTCCAAACCTGAATTTTTCACTCAAGGAGGCTATTCTACATTGAGGTTTCACATCCTTCTTCATTCATAGGGGTTTATTATCTTATATAGTCTGGAAAACCTAAAAATTAAGTGAACCCTGCATATGTTCTCGGATTAAACATCCCACGATCGTGGGAATTGGCATGATGGGTTCTTGCAGCAAAATGCTTCTTCTTCTCTTATCATCTTTTAGTCTCTAACTCAATCTCAAAGTTGCCAACCTCTATTCTTACATCAAAATATTCAATTCTTATCCTAAATTAACACCAAACATAAAAGAATAACAATGAAGATCAAACTAAACAAAAACATACAAAACAAATCCCAAAATACAACAATAATAAACTATTATGCAAGAAATACAGGCCAAATACTTAGAAAAACACACACTAATGCGCAACTATCAACTTCCCAACACTTAAATCTTTGTTTGTCCTCACGTAAAATAAACATAACCAATCAATTCCATCACTTCACTTTCATAAAGATCAAAGCATATAATTCCTCAAATTTTAGCCAACTCAAATATCAAGTTACTACACATATCATGACTACTTTTCATTAGTGTATATAAGCAAACTCAACATATGGCACCATTACTCAAAAAGAAGTATAGATGTAAAATGAATCTTTCTCACGGTTTCTCTCATTTCTCTCAAGTGTTTGATGGTTAGTGTTTTGCTCAAACTTCCTATAGAAAACTACACTACCATAGGCTTGCTAATCTACCAATTCTCCTCTACAATGATTGTATGCATAAATAGATCAAAAAGGACTTATTTAAGGTTGTAATGTGGTAAGGGTTAAGGTGGGTAAAGAGGCAAAAGGGTTTAAAACAAGCATTCGTAAAGTAAAAAGCGGGTAAAAGGGATAACAAAACATAATTTCGAGATACATAAGTGTAAATATGCTACTACTCTGCACTTATTGATACTACTCAAATTTTCTTCCTTTTTCTTTTCTTTTCTTTTTCTTTCTTTTCAACGTTTTTTTTATTACATGGAAGAAACTATGAATAAAATAGCAACTAAATACAATGTGATTCAAAAGCAGAAGGATTCTTAACTCATCTCAGAAAATTTTTTTTGCAACAATCCCAACTAATGTATTAATTAATACTCTACTAAGCTTATGAATGGGTAGGTTAATGGGGTTTGGGGTTTTAAAATTTTTGAGTATTTTCTAGAAACAAAATGGTTAAGACTCAACGGGGTAGCAAGAGATAATAAAAGGGTAGGTCATTTAAGCCAAGGATTAGTACAAAAAAAGGCCTTAATCATCTCTATTAAGCATGCATCCAGTAGACTCAAACCAATTCAAAGCAAGTTCTGAAGGTAATAATCTAAGGAAGCATCATACAATAAAGAAATAAAATGACTATAGATGGAGTCATATAGGCTCAATCCTCACATTAGCTCAAATGAAAATTCATTATGCATCTCTACACTACGTCATTGCTCAACTATCAAATTGTGAGTAAGCTTATGTACCTAACTACTTTTCATCACTTAATATGGTTCACTTTCTACTCAAGTAGCCTAATCCGAGTTCAAGCATGCATTCAATCTCATTCCAACTAGCATGACAGAATCTCATGGTAAAACAAATCAAAGTGATTCAAGTGTGGTTCCATTACTTAACATAAAACAACATGATATGCCTAAACATGCATCCTAATTGACAGAATGCAAACAGTGACTAAAACAATGCAATTGACAAGCAAGTGCCACCTCCCCATACTTAAATAACACATTGTCCTTAATGTGATAAGGCAACCAAAAAATAAAGAAAGAATGACATCAAAACAAATAAAAGAAATAGAACCAAACAAAAGACATGAAACTAAACAAAATAAATCAAACCAAACAAAAGACATAAACAACAAATAACGTAATTAAAAAAATGTAAAAAATTTAGGGTAAGAATGACTTATGGAGATTGTGGTGGCGACGGTGTTCGCGAAAGGACTTGAAAATTATTCCTCTAAAAGAACTTGAGGAATTTCTTCTTCATGTACCACTGCTCCTTGTGGACTTGTCTCATCTGGGTGTTGAGCTCGTTAATTTGCAATATCATTTACTGATGATTAGAGGCCATCTAGTCAAGGATTTGCTGAAATATGTCGACCTCTAAAAGAACTTGAGGAATTTCTTCTTCATGTACCACTGCTTCTTCTTGTGGCTTCAGGATTGCTTAGGAAGTGGATGGTCAGGAAGCGGCTGTATCCTTACCCTTCCTGTTCTTAACTACAATGTGTGTCTGAGGATTTTAGAGCTCCATAGAATAAGGCTTCAAAATTTCAGAGCGCCTCAAATAAGATATGTCAAACATATTATATTGAGTTATACATACATTATCCACATCAAGGTTGTAAAACAAAGTCAAAGTAGTAACAATGTAAGACATGCCAAAATAAGAGCTCTTCTTATTAACATAACTTACTATCGATCGAAAAATCTGATAAGGAGTATTGATTTTGATTTTTCGATCCATGCACCAAAGAAAGAAAAGTTTCTTGGTCGAGCACTTATTACTTTCAGTTTTATTGAAAACCATTAAGCACATAAATTTATGTAGAAATAAGTGCTCGACACTATCAATTAAAGTGTTTGGTGTATTTTTAGAGTCAAAATTAGCTTCACTGATTAGAGTTTTTCGGTAATTATCCACATCAAAGTTATCGTGATCATCTAAAATTTTTGTGTTTGATAAATTGAAAAGTGCACGAATGACATGATAATCAAGTTTATAAACATCGTCAGCTATCTTAAACCAAAATACATCCATTTTAGGATTATAGCGTAGTGAAAATTTGACAGTCATCATAGGATAAATCGACATATCATAATGAATGAATCTATCATAACCATTGGTCGTAGCTAATCGCTCAACATTATACCTCACTCCTATAGTTTCTAATAGTTCAAAGTCAAAATATCTAGGAGTAATTAATTCCCTATCTCTAAAGTCCCGAAAACACATACCTTCGTCTTCTGAATAAATAGGGAATGAGGCACAAAAAGTGGCCACCATATCGGGTTTATATTCATTGGAGACTTGAAGGTGCAATTCATCAATTAGTTTCCGAGCTGTCATCTTCTTCGGAGCCATTGCGAAAGAGAAATCTGCAAAAATAAGAAAAAGAGAGATGAGTTCATTTTTTAGAGAGAGAGAGAACAAATCTCACAAAATCCTTGTATTTTTGAATGATTAATGTACAATAAGTGTAAAGGATTGAAAGATTTGTGGAAAGAGTGAAGAAAATACCAAGAGTTTAGTAGAAGATGAAGGATTTTAGAGAGTAGGAGAGTAGTTTTTCGTGTTAGTAGAGAGCGAGAGTGTTAAAAGTTGAAGAATAAAGAAAGGATAAAGAAGAAAAGAAGAGGGAGATTCAAAATGTTCCCTCAGATGGGATTCCCACGATCTTGGGAATACCCCCCATCCCTATTTCCATGACCGTGGATTTACTCTCCAGAAACTTTCTGGAGAGTCTTCTTATGGTCGTGGGAAACTTACCAATTCCCACGATCGTGGGTTGGTGCAATTTTCTAATTTTAAACCTTCTTTCAAGCCTAACATACATTCTTAATAATCCCGCAACTTACAAACACATCAAAATAATATTACCAATGCAACATACAAACACATCAAAATAATATTACCAACAAGAAATTTGAAGGGAAAACAAGTTAAAATTCAAACAAAATCCAAATCTACATCAAGCAACTATAATCAAACATAGTCATAACTAAATGAATTAAACAAATAAATAGACAAAGACAAACGAAAGAAAATAAAATTCCATGAGTTGCCTCCCATGTAACACTTTCTTTTAACGTCGGTAGCTCGACACTCTCCTTGTGCTTAAGGTGGTTCAAATGAACAGTACAGTGGTAATGCAGTCACTGATCTCAACATTTGCACATGGGCTACCCTGGTATGGATTCCACCTTCCTTGTGGTTCTCCTTCCTTCGCCTTCTCCTATGCGATCGTTTCTTTCTGAATGCATTCCCAGAATTCTCAATCTCTTCCCATTATACTTAAGGTTCGGTTTCCTTGATATTGGTTCGAAGTAGAGGGGAGTTGTTGTCTTTCTTTGACACCTTGAAGGTTATTTGTTGTTTTCCTACCCTCAGAGTCAGTTTACCTCCATCAATGTCAATTATCGAGCGAGAAGTAGCCAGGAACGGTCATCCAAGGACTATAGGAGTTTTCGCATCTTCTCTAATATCTAGTATATAGAAATATGTGGGGAAGATGAATTTATCAATTTGTACTTGCATGTTCTTAATAATCCCCTTCGACTGGTGCACTGTTTTGTCGGTCGTTTTTATTAATATTTTTGTGGGCTCTAATTCTCCTAACCTTAACTTCTGACTAAAAGTGTAGGGCATCATGTTGATACTTGCTCCCAAATTCGCGAATCACATGGCTATGTTGACTCCATTTACACTTTAAAGAACGAAAAAATCCCCTGGGTCTTCTTTCTTTTGTGTTATGTTAGGATCTCCTTCTGTTATGTGCTCCTTCGCCTCTTTCTTGACTGGTTCCTTTAACGTGAGCTTTATTTGTAGTTGATTCGTTACATCCTTAATCTTGTTTGACTAAACCTCCTTAAAATTCCTCATTGCTCTACTTAAACTTGACTTCCGCTGAGAAAAATAGGATATGGAATTCCAGGTTAAGACTCCTTGATCGGCTCAATTACTAGCTCACTTAGAAGGACTTCCAAAATTGTTTGTCCTTTTCCTTTATCTCTGTCTTCCTTCTCATGTTCAATTTCCTTTTGTTGTGTCCAAGTAATGACAATGATCTATTCCTTTGGGTTGACCTCGGTATTGCTCAGTAGACTACCTGCATTTATAGAAGACAAAGCATTAGTAAGTTGACCAACCTGAACCTTTAAGTTGTGGATTGATGAGGCATGATTTTTCAGAATCTGGTCAAACTTTGCTTTCATCCTCTTCTAGTTTTCTTCCTGAGTTGCCAGTTTGGACCCCAAAACATCCATCAGCTTGTCTATTTTGCTCTCCATCGACCCAATCTGATCTTGCTGAAATCTAGGAGGTCTTTATGATCTTGCTTAGCCACCTCTATTGTTAGTGCTCCAAGAAAAATTGGGATGGTTTTTGACCTAAATTATAAGTATTTGAGTACAGGTTACTACCTCTTTATGGCTGGCCCAAGTAATTTACCTGTTCTGCACCATTAGCTCCCAATAAGAAACACTCAGCTGAACCATGGTTGTTCTGCCCACATAGCTCACACTGTACTTGCGTCACTTTGGCCGTAGATGACAATGCTTCTTGTATGTTGCTCAATTATTTTAAAAGGGATGTGATCTATGCCTGTAAAGTAGTAATAAAATCAACAGGGATTATACCTTTTTGCTCCTTTTAACCTTGCTATTCCTTTCACTTGACCACATGCAACTGTTGCTCGCCAACTCTTCCAAAAGACTATGAGCTACTTCAATAGTTTTCCTCATTAAAGAACCTCCAGCGGCTACATCTATGGTTCCTCTTGTACTCGGGTTTACCCTGTTATAAAATGGCTACAATAGGAACTCCCTCAGAGGTTGAGGTGGGGATAACTTTTTTGTAACTCTTTAAATCTCTCCCAAGCTTCGTAGAGAGATTCTCCATCACTCTGCTGAAGATTTGTGATCTCTTTTATGCTCCTCGTCATCTTGGTCAATGAAAAATATTTCGTGAGGAATGCTTGGGCTAGTTGCTCCCAAGTAGTGATCTGCCCCAAACTAAGCGAATTGTACCTCACCTTTGCCCGATCTTTCAAAGTGAAAGAAAATAATCTTAATTTTACTGCATCATCGGACATTTCATTAAACTGAAAAGTGTCACAAATCTCCAAAAAATTAGCAATGTGGGTATTCGAATCTTCGTTGGATAGCCCATAGAATTGTACACTATTATGAAGTGTGTTAAGGAGTGTCGGCTTGATCTCAAAATTGTTAGCTTGAACCACTGACCTTGCAACCCCTTAAAGGCTGAATCTTGGCCTCATAAAGTCTATCAGTGTCCTCTCAGCTCCTCCTTGCTCTCCTTCTTCAGTTATAGCTCTTTGTATACTCTATAGCTCTTTGTATACTATCTCGACACTTCACTCTTCCTAGCTATCATTCGTGTCTTGTGATACAGGAAACTTATTGTCACTAATTTCTATCGATCTTCACATGCTCCTTGTGTTCATGCACCTGCAAATACACAAGGAGAAGTATAAAAAAACTCTTAAATCAAAGTAATCTAAACTAAACAAGATGCTAAACAAACAATCCTCGGCAGCTGTGCCAAAAACTTATTGATTGCAAAATAGTCTACTAGTTTTACGCGAAAAAATTGCAAGTATACAGGTCATGACTTGTAGTTAAAAAGTAGATATCGATCCAACAAGATTATGCTTAGTCACCATTTAATTCAGATCAATCTTTGTTTAAGACTCGAAATTGTTTTATGGAAATAAACTGGAAAATTAAATTAAAATTAAATGACTAACAATGAACAATTGAAAAAACCTTGGAATTTAAGATTTTAACAGCTAGAGATCACTTTTTTCCTATCTTGTCTCCCTCCTATTTTATTAATTGAATTATGTCTCACCTAAGATGTCCAATTGTATTAACTACTCTCTCAATCTACCAAATCACTCCACCAATTTAACTAGTTATTAAATTATCCTATAGGTGATCAATTAAATTAACCAAGATCTCTCTTTCAACTAATTAATTAACGTGATGAATATAGGTCTATAGAATGCCAACTCTCGTTGTATGATCCTACACAGATTACCTTACTCAATCTCTCAATTTATTGAAAGATATAAATATATTCAACATTCATCAAAGACATCTTTCATTCAAATTAATAAAATAAGAGTTTAACAAGATAGTTCAAAAGTAATCCCTAAAAAATAAATCAGTCACTCATGGTGTCTATAACATCTCCAACAATTAAATAATCCATCATACAATGACTAGAAGAGATAAAACAACTGAAAATTAAATAAAAAGAACTCCTCCTCTTCTTTGCCAAAATATGGAAATTTTGGTATTGGTAAGCTCTTCTCTCAATTGTGATTGATGATCCTTGAATCTCCACCTTCCTCAAGACTCCAAACCTGAATTTTTCACCCAAGGAGGCTATTCTACGCAGAGGTTTCACGCCCTTTTTCATGGTTTATTATCTTATATAGTCTAGAAAACTTAAAAATTAAGTGAACTTTGCATATGTTCTCGGATTAAACATCTCACGATCGTGAGAATTGGCATGATTCCCATGATCGTGGGTTCTTGCAGCAGAATGCTTCCTCTTCTCTTCTTCTCTTTTGGTCTCTAACTCAATCTCAAAGTTTCCAACCTCTATTTCTATATCAAAATAATAAATTCTTACCCTCAATTAACATCAAACATAAAAGAAAAACAATGAAGATCAAACTAAAAGACAACATATAAAATGAATCCTAAAATACAACAATAATAAACTATTATGCAAGAAATACATGCCAAATACTTAGAAAAACACACACTAATGCACAACTATCAAGTAACTAACGTAACCAAATAAGTTCAAAGATAGTATTAGTCATGGCTCAATATTTAACTTTAGTACTGAAGCAAGATTTGATTATTTCCTTCTTACTTTTTTAAGAGATTAATGAATCTCTAAAAAAAAAGTGGAAATCGGTGATAAAGTGTCGATATTTATGATCACCAACCTAATCAATATTAGAATAAACTTTTCAAACAATAGAAGAATGTTGAGAAAAATGAAGGCTATGAAATAACATCCCTGCATGATAATGAATTATGAGTATGAAAGCCAAATAATAAGTGGTACGTGGAACAAACATAAATTGACTAACAAGGTGGATTTCATAGGCATTGTCAAGTCAAGTGATTATAAAATAAATAAGACTACCAATTAATTATTTGTAGAGACTTATATCAATAAGAAGAACATCATCACTAGTAGAATAATGAATATTATACTCCATATAAGTGAATACAATTTTAGAAGATATGACACTTGAATAAGAAATAAGCTTGATAACATTCTTGACTTGAGTCAAGCAATATCCACACTAGTCGGATGAGACTTTAAGACCAAAGAAGAAATTAAAGAGTTTATGAAGAAAGATTTTAAGATCAATAATGCCTTGAAAATCATCATCAGTAATAATCATGGCATAGATACAAAAGAAAAAGTAGTGTGTATCTTAGGCAATCTTATAAAGAAATAATGCATAATCACAAAGGCTATATTTGAAACCAAGTTGAGAAATAATGTCACCAAACTTAGAAAATCAACCATACAAAGCCTTTTATAGCCAACAAAACTTATCAAATGAGTATGTATGATCAGGAGATAGTTGTATATACAACTCTTGAGATAAATTTCTATTAGAAAATGCATTCTTAACATCCATTTGAAATAATTTTCTTTACTTTGTAGCATCAATAACAATAAAATTGAATAAAAGTAAAACAAGTTAATGAAGTCAAAAGCTTTTTGTAGTCATTGCCTTGTTCCTATGTAAAGACATTTGTTATAATTTGGGCTTTACATCGTTTAAAATTATTTGCACAATTATTGATTTTACAGACATATTTACAACTAATCACTAATTTTCTTATAAGGTAAGTTAACCATATCCCATATATATTTATCAGTGAGTGCTTAAAGCACTTTTGTCAATGTTTTCTACCATAAAAGATTATAAATAGCCTTGTGGTATGTACGAGACTCATAAGGTGTAATGGTAAAATAAATAAAATTGTGAAGAAGAATATGGGATTGACCTACACAAATAAACTGACGAAAATGAATAAGAAAGTGAAGTAGATACAGCAAGATAAATAAAAAGTGGAATTTTTGTACTTTTCATAGTTAAAAGTGATTCCTTAGAAGAGGTAAAAGGTTGGTCTACATTACAAGAGATGTCATCTGCAAAATTTCATTAGAAAAAAAGAAGAATATAGGGGTTAAAGAGAAGAAATGTAGTAGGTTTGTTGATTTGGAAGGTATATATAGTTGAGAACATTTTACGTTAAAAAATAACAAGAGGAGAAAAATGAAAATATTTAAAAAGCCCCCGCCCAACAACTATAATACTATATCCTAGAAAGCAATAAAGTTGAGCTCTTGGTTCTGATTTAGTATAATCATGAGGTTGAAAAAGAAACAAAGTAAGTACTACCAAAACTTTAAGTATATGATATTTTAAAGGATAGTTATGCAAATGTTTGTGGGGAAAAATATTACCAATGACTGGAGAAGGAGTGAGATAGCTTTTATAGCCAATAATAAAAGTAACTTCTTCCTAAAAAGTTCTATGGCAAAATGAGGAGATAAAAAATGTCCAAATATATATAAGATGTTTGTGTATTTTCTTTGTACATACTCCTTTTTTAGTAACCATCCAAAACAAAATCTTTAAACAATTGTCCCATTTTGGGATAAGAATTAGACGAGAGTAGTTTCTTTGTATTCTAAGACATTATTAGTGTGACATTTTGATTTTTAAAAAATGAGTAGCAATCATATTTGCAAATCATAAGTACATGGAAGGCAACTCAAACTTTCTTCACATAAGAAAAAACTAATGTTTTAAAAATCAGACCAAAAGTCCGGTAAGACAAGAGATTTAAGGTTTAAAAGATTCAACCGATATTAGAACGTCACAAAATTGGTTAAATATTAAATAAAATTGAAGAATATGAAGTTTAATTGAAAAAAGGAGACTACTAAATAAAAATTAATTATTATAAAGCCTAATTAGTTTACTAAGAAAAAAGATTAATTAATAAATTGATCAAATTTTAACAACAAGGATTATTAAAGTAAATAGAACCAAAAGTTAAAAACTAAACTAAAAAGATGGTAAATTCAAGATTTTTAAGGTTGAACCAGCCAAATTAATTTGATTTTTTTATTATTGGATAAAACTACATAAATCTAAAATAATTACCAACAAAAATAACATAATAATGTCAACTTCTTGTAGAAATATAAGGAAAATTATCTCAAATATAATAATGAGTTAAAATAAAAAAAAGTCAAAGAAGTATAAGTGCTATTAGAAAAAGAAAATGTGATGTTTTGAAAGCTTACATAAAACATAATCAGTAATTTTTATTATGACATGACCTAAACAACCTTCAGAATTTAAAGATTTCAATTGAGAATTAGAAGTATGACCTAAATAAGTATGAAAAATGTAAGAAGTAACATAAGTAACAATGTTGTTCAAAGAAAGATAAAGAAAGGTAAGCTTAAACAAGAAACTAACTTTACACTTGATCCTAACGTTCTCCTTCGTCTGTTAATCACATATGAAACAACTATAACATAAAAAATGTATACCGATCACTATAATTTATTTATATTTATATTTTAAGTATAATTCATATCTCATATTTATTCATTTTATAATTATTCCTCCATCATTTATATCTATATATTTTATTATTACTTATTTTGCAAAACTTAGTTGCATGGAAGTTTCAAAAAGAAAAGAGAAATTTTGCCCCTTATGAGCTTAAAGAAAAGGAAAGCATGAGGGAGCCTACATTAGTTAGTCTATCTCTAAACAAAATATTAAGTTGGTTGGAAAAGGAGGCTACATTATAAGAGTGAAAGACAAAAAGTGTTAAATTAGAGGAGACATCTAATAAGGGTTACAACATATCATATTTCCAAATATAGAAATAATACCTATTGTGCTCTAATTTTGACATGCATATACTATTAGAAAGCTGTCAAAATATCATTCATTTGATCAAAATTTTATCGGATTCCAATATCAAAATATGCTTATACTTTCTAAAAAAAAGGATCAATGTTGCATAATGACTCACTAATGCATGTAACCCACACATCGCCTTGCCAAATTTCAATTGTTTTTGGACAAAAATAGGAACTATTTTCATATTTTCAGCTTCCTATTCATAATAAAATCTTGTTTTTAGAGAACTTTTGTTATTTTCTTATTTATTCGATTGATTTCTAGTTCCTAAACCTTATTTGTTTGAACCATATCTTGAATAATCTTATTTAATCTTAGTAATAGAATGTTTTAGATTGAGTTTTTTATTTGTTATTCGAAATATCATATGAGTATTTAAATATCTTGTTAATTGGTATTGGGGAATCCTTGATGATATAGTTATATGCTTAACTTGAATTTTAATCTTGTTTTTTTTGTTATAATGACCTTGCATTAAAATCTGAATTTTAGTAATTAATTTGACAATTAGCTATTGTTTTGGAGAAAATATGAATTGGTAGATATTATACTATTTACTTTTTATATTCCCTTAGATAGATTTCATATCAATCTTATTTTCACAATAATCTAAGTGAATGTGACTATCACAGTTTAGGTCTAAAAGTTGGTTCATAATCTTTTATAATTAATTGAATTCACTAATTAAGGATTTAATTATTTAATCAAAATACTATTTTCTTTACTTTTTTTCAATATTAATTTACTTTAGCTTAGTTCACTCTTTTATTCGACCATATAGATAAAGTTTAAGTTAGTGGTTTACTTGTCCTTATGGAATCCATATTTAATTCTCTTTTAAGGAATCCACTTTATTATTTATTGTGATTAGTGTACTTGTCAACCTATTTTCATTTATATTTTATTTACATCATATGTTAACATTAATTTTACATAACTATCTAATAAATAAAAGATTTAAGGTAACTTGGGGGACATAAAAAATCATAAAACTGATAAATTTTATATCTAAATTTTTATTTTATTTTGATCATATATGATTGAATTATTTGCAATATGAACAATAGACCCAATAATGGCCTATCTTTTAAATGTGAAGGTTGAAGAATTAGAAGTCCTATAATTACAATAAGGAGAGTAAAAAAACTAGTAGGAAGAGTTACTTGATGTGATAAATAGAGCTTGTGAGGTAGATTTACTAGGATCTTATTAAAATTATTAGAGAAGATCATTAATGTCTTTCATTTAAAAAAATTAAGATAAGTGATGTCAGAAGACTCCTTGGAAATAGTAGCAATAGCAAAGATATAAGAAGAATAAGATTTACTATGTTACCCATAAGTTTTCTTATGTTATAATCATCAATAATTAGTAATAACATGACCATAATTTTTGCATTAATTACTAAAATTATTTATAGATGATCAAGATAAATTCTGGAGTAGAAATAGATAACGTATTATCATCATGAACAACTTTAGAGGATACATATATAACAAGAACTACATTAGTAGAAGATGATGTTTATTCAATTGGAATAATATTCAAGTGAGTTTTTTTAGAAATTAATTGGTTGATTATAGTATTAAGTTTGAGTAGGGGAAGAATGAAGTAAGAAATTTCAAATGGAATCAGACTCATCTTTAAAGGTCATAAGCAGATGTAATACATGTTTTTGTTCACAAAGATCAGTATAGCCTTTAGCAAATTTAGTATTAGACCATGTTAGATTATAATTAGCTAATTGATCATATGAAACTTGTAGCTTATATTTGTAAAATTACTTATGATGAAGTTGATAATATAATTGAAATTTATAAATATCATTAAAGATCAAATATTGATATTCTAAAAAAATCCATACCTCTTTTATAGCTTCAAACTAGAGAAAATCCAATTTGATAACATTAACACAAGTGTTAAGGAACTAAGTCAAGAACAAATAGTTCTTATGGCCTTTTTTTCTTTAATCAATCAATGAACTCTTCAACTTTATTATCCTTTTTCATGGGTTCTAAAATCTCATTATTTATAACAAGCTATAAAATTCTTCCTTTTAAGAAACTACGCATTTCTTGAATCCATAAATCATAATTTGATTCATTAATAAAAACATTAATTGGTATAAAAATAAGTTTAATAGAATTTATGATTGGCATAAAATAAGAAAACTAAGAAAACTAAGATGAGCATAGGAAAAACCAATAGTTAAATTTGAAAATTGCACTAATGAATGACATATTTAGATTCGACATAAAAAACCTTAGGGAATGAATATAAATTGGCTAAACTAACGTGATCTGTATTATAAACCAATAAATTAAATGAGACCAGACAGATGAACCATTTAAGTTGATGTGAGACACTAAGATAAAGACATTAGAGGACATTTGGCTACTAACAAATGAAAACATATGTCAAATGTTAAGTGGAGATTAAAATATTAATTGAACTGAACTAATTAAATCACCTTTATCTTTATCAAATCACATCACACTAAATAATTGGATGACACCTCCCTTAGTTGTGGTTCATTCATTTGAGCATACACTAAGTCCTTAAAGCTCACGCATATCTTCCTCATGTATGTGATCTAACTAAACTTTAACTCAAGGTCCATCTCAAGTTCATCTTTTGGTCTCACATTCAAATCTTGCATCTCGTTGAAGATTTTTACCAATGTGCACTAATGCATGTCAACACTTTCTTATTCTCGAACTTCTATTAACAATGCCCATTTTTCTTGCCTACTTGTAAGTTTTTTTCTTGTTCCATCGTACCACATGCCAAATATTATTGAAGACTTACTAATGTCTACACGATTCCGCTATTAAGACTCATGGGTTTAACAACTCACCTCCACCAGAAGAATTTGATGCCCTCGTTGAAATAATTAATGAGTACTTGATACATGAATAATTGACTATACTTTTACCCCCGTATTTGATGTATCTTGATTGATATTTTATACTTCTGTTGTATATTTGGTACTTAATATGCTTTAAGTTTATTTATAAGTGATAATTACCTCTATTGATTGAAAAGAGAGGAATTCAGATGATAATACGGCATAAAACAAAGAATCGACAATTATGAAGAAATGCACAGCCGTGCATCGTGACTATGCACTTTCCTATGGTCGTGCACTTTCGTGACATCTAGCAAATTCCAATTATGCATGGTCGCGTAGAAAATCGTGCGTCAATTAAAAACCTAGAATTTCATATAAAAGCAACATTTCGAAGGCAATTAGGAAAGGAGGCAGCTGGCATTGTTCTAAAGAGTACAAAGGCAATTTAGAGTTTAAGGAGTGGCAGATGCAAAGTTTTTATCTACAGATCCATCAAAACGCAAGATTAGATGTCTATATTGTCATAATACTTGATAGAGAATAATTAAGGAGATTTAGAATTATGATTCCATTGTTTTCTACTATGTTTTCTGTATATACGGATATGATTTTGTGTTTGTCGAAGTGTAGATAAATTTTCTATTAGTATTTAGGCTAAATGAACCCTAATTGATACTGAAACATGTTTTGATTCTTTTGTGAATGCAATGGTGTTGTTTGAATATTACGATCCAATTATTTGATTTATTATTTCCCATTAACCTGATTTATTAGACTTTAATCTGATTTTATACTTAGTGATCGAGATATCCTAGGTTTGAATAGATCTACAATAATTAGAAAGAGTTTATTACAATCCTAGAGATAGGATGATATAAATCTTATAGATTAGGTTCAAAC
>JAOQML010000197.1:45043318-45060387 GCA_027568935.1 Erythroxylum urbanii | reverse complement strand
ATCTACTATGCATGTGCATGTATGAATGCATGCATATGTCACTGTTCACTAGCAATTGGTGAGGGGATGTTACATAATTGGTATGATAGATTGGATAAAATGTATTATAAGTAGCCAAATAAACATGAAGAAGGTGTGATTAAGATTATAGATGATTCAAAAACATGTGATTTGATTTATATTGTTGAAAACTATGAAAGAGTGGAGGTTTATTTTGAAGGTGAGTATAATAAAGAGAAGCATTAAAAGCATATAATGTAGATGATAGTTATGATAACATATATCCAACAAATGTTAAAGAAAAAGATAATCATTATATAGAGGATGAACTGTTTGTTTTAAGAGTAAGTAATATGGATAATAAAGCAAACATTAAATAAAAATTGTATTATCAGATGACAATTATGATAATGGTGTTCCTATTAAAGATGTGTATGATAAGCATGAAGTTTTGAAAAATGTGCATGATGGTGAGCCTGATGGTGTTAATGGAGTGCTTGATGGTGTAGAACATTAAGTATGATGTGCCTAATACTTCTATTGATGATGTGCCTAATGCTTTTCTTACTGATGATGGGCCTAACGTTTCTACTAATGATGATATACCTAATGTGTCTCCTGATGATGTGTCTAATGCTTTTGTTAATGATAATTTGCCTAATCCTTCTGCTGATGATAATGTTCCTAATGCTTCTATTACCAATAATGTGTCTAACTCTTATGTTGATGATAATATGCCTAATGAGGATATGCATAGTGCTTCTGCTAAAAATGATGATAGTGATAGTGATAATGATCTAGTGATTGATTTAAAATATGAAAGTGAAAGACATGATGATGAGCTCCAAGTTGTCAAATCAAAAAGGGCATGAAGATGACCAGGAGGATTATGTTTCTAAAAAAGATAGTGAGTATATTGAAAATGATGACCTGAGTCAATACTATACAGGTTCAAATGAAGATACTAACACTGCATAGAGAAGAGGTAAATGTAAACAAAAACTATATTATGATTCACCATCTAATATTCCTATTTGAGACATATGTTTGAAGTTTAAAGATGGAAAAGAATTCAAGGAGGTGATGATTAAATACTCTATTGCAAAGAGTTTGGTTTTGAAGTATATAAGAAGTCTTGAGTGAGAGTGATATTTAGATTATAGTGCCCTTGGTTACTGTTTGTAGGTTTGGAGAAAAATGACAACAATTTTGTCATGAAGAGATATGAACCTAATCATAGTTATATAATGACAAGCATTAATAAGCTCATCACATCGAAGTGGATTGTAAACTATTACAAGGACGTGATTGAGTTGTAACCAAATATCAAGGTTGTTCAGTTAAAGGCTTCATTGAGGAAGGAGTTAAAGGTGGATGAGCTTTAACACCTACAAGGGAGCAAATGCAAGTATGTTCAAAATGAAGCATTAGTGTCATATAGAATAATTTGCTAAACTCTTAGGGTATAGAGAAGAGGTGAAGATCAAAAACCAAGGTATGACAAGAGCAATCAGAACAAGCATTAATAATAAAGCAGAAGGATATTTACAAGGTGCTATGTTTGTTTTAATGGTTATAAAAGGGGTTAGATTGAAGGTTGTAATCTAATAGTAGGACTGGATGGATGTTTCTTGAAAGGAATATGTAAAAGATAGTTAGTGGTTGCTATTAGAAGGGATGGAAACAATCAAATGTTTCCTATTGCTTAAGGTGTAGTTAATGTTGAGTGCATCGAAACATGTAAGTGGTTTAAAGAACTTCTTATTTCAGATTCACAACTCAAAGATGGTTATGGCTTTATATTCATAGCCGATATACAAAAGGTATTTCTATATTGAATTAAATATAAATGTTTTTATACATGCACTTAATAAATATTTTTATTTTTTTTTATTTTATTTTCATTTTCATTTTCATTTTCATTTTCATTTTTTTATATTGTTGTTCAAGGTCTTTTACATGCAATAAAAACATTTTTACCAAATGTTGAGCATAAAATGTATGGAAGGCATATTTATGCTAATTAGAGACAAAGATGGAATGGAGATAATCTAAAGTTTTAGTTTTAGATGACAAGGCAAAATTTGTTCCTAAATTTAATGATCAGTTACATGTGCTAAATGACTTAAGACTAGCTTGTATCAAAGCTCTATTCGACTATCATAAGGAGACATGGTGTAAGGTATATTTTAGTGTTAATTGTAAATGTGATTATATGGATAATAATATGATTAAGAACTTTAAACGTTAGATCTTGGAAGCTATGGTAAAGCCTATAGTTAGCATGTTCGAGCATATCAGGAAGATGATGATGAAGAGGATGTATACAAAAAAGATTTTTAAGTAGAAATGAGATGGAAACATATCACCAAGAGTACATGTTGTATTACAGGAGAATAAGAAAGAAAGCTTTAATTGATTTATTGATTTGAATGGAGTTGATGGATATAAAGTTGAGTATGGATTGTAGAGGTTTTGTGTGAGAATTAGTGATCGTACTTGTACTTATAAATATTGGGATCTAACAAGGATTCTAAGTCCTCATGCTATGACTATCATTTTCTATAGCCACCAAAATCTCAATAACTACGTTGACAAATTATATAGCAAGGAGAGGTATCTGTAAGCATATAAGTACTCCTTCAAACCATTTGATGGACAAATATTTTGGCCCCCTGTGTGAAGTTATTGAACCACTTGTAATAAGGAGAACGCATGGTCAACCAAAAAAATAGAAAGAAAGAGAAATTTAAGCAACCTAAAATATAAAAAGCAACTAGACATGGAAGAAGAATGGCTTACACTAAATGTGGACAACAGGGGCATAACTAAAGATCATGCAAAAGTCCAATAAATGTAAAAAATTTCTTATTTGTTATGGAACTTATTAACCTATTTATTACTAACCAATCAATGTTTGAAAAATATATATAGGTATTAAGATCATCTAATACCAATTTAAGGAGAAAACAAGGAACTAGATCTGTAAATTCGACATGTACTGTATCAACAAATGTTACACATACTAAAGAGACCTGTAAAGATCAAGAAAGCATACAAACAACGATTAGAAGAAGAGGAAGAGTTAAAGTGAGAGGAAGAAGTAAAGGCAAGACCAGGGGCAGAGGCAAAGGGAGAAGGATGAGTGGATATGAAGTACACTTCAATAAGTTAACATGTTCAATTGAGTACCATGTAAGTTAACTATAACAACAATAACAACAACAACATCCCAGTAAAAGTCTCATTGATACGCGGAGTTTAGGGAGGTTCAATAATACACAGTCTTATTCCTAACTAATTGAGAGACTATTTTCATGTATCATGTAAGTTAATTTAAATTTAAAATATGTTAATAATATTATTTAATTTTTTTAAATAACCATGTTCATTTTTATATTTAAAAAGTATAAAGATAATGCTCAAAGCATAAAGCTAAATAGCTCACAAAAAACCATTACTGTAGATTCTAATACCCAAATTGAAACAAATTTTCAGCCAAGAGAATTACAATGGAATGGTGGGAATAACATCACTTCATCTATCTTATGTAATGAGAGGGATGCAAATAGAAGAAGGATTAAATATTCAGGTTGATTTTTAAACTTGTAGTGAATTACTCTTTGTGAACTTGTTCCATTTCAAACATGTTCAAAAATTAAAGTTGTAATGAACTTGAAGTTGTTTGGAATTTGAAGTTAGAAATTGAAGTTGTGAAATTGTTTGTTATTGTGACATATTAGAAGTTGGTGAAATAGAAGTTAGTTAAATGACTATTAGAGTTGTTATGATACTTTTGCCATTTGGGAGATAGTTAAGCTTTGAAAATGCCTTTTTTGAGTTATTGTGAATACCATGTTCATTTGATTCATAGATAATTGAATATAAGATGAACTACATATAGCATTATAAAAGCTAATAATATATTTTTCTTATAAGTACAGTAAATTATTAATCCAACAAGACAATCCTAATAAATTACCTAAAACAATAAAAAAGTTCATATTCTTCAACTTTTCAACAATTATAGATATAAAAATAGTTACAAACATTACAACACATAATCTATAATTACATATAACCTTTTACAATCTTCTTCTCTAATATATTTGTATATTTCAGTGCCACTTTCACTTCAGTCAATTCATCTTGTAGCTCATACACATTATCTATGCACATGCCATCTTTCAAGTTCTTGTTCTAAACCTTCAACCTTTTATTCTCAAGTCTCAATTTATTTATTATACATTTCCCTTTTTCACCAAAATCTTCACCCACCTATCTAAAAAAATTACATCACTCTTCCTACAATAATGTTGCAACAAATATTATTAATTACAAATAATATTTATCTTTTTAAGTACTAATATATTGATCATTGATAAGAAAATTACCTTATAGTTAGGACATTCATAAAATTTTCTTTCAGAATTGTCGTTGGTCTAAGAAGTAACCAAACGACTTTGACTTCTACATCGTCAAAAAACCTCCTCATCGTATTACTTTTCACTACAACCCCTTCCAGTTGAGTATGATGATTCACTATCTATTACAATTAACAAAATATTATACAAATTAAAAATGAAAACAAGGGCCACGATGTTAAAAACCACCCAACATAACTTAATGTAGCAAAAAAACCAACATGAAATTAGTATAGTAAATGTGTACTAATAGTCTATGACTTGAATTACAGTATACTTCAATTTATTTTGTGCTTATAGAAGCAAAAAAATAAATTGAAGTATTATACAAAAAACCTACCAAAATAAATTGGTCCTTCATAATTTGCATATCCTAATGTATCCTAATATAACCTGCATAGTTTATAACAATTGGCTTCCTTTGCATCCTAATATATGTTAACGTCTATGGTTGTAGTGTGTAAGTCTTAACCAATATGTTGTTTAATCAAGCATGCAGTTGAAGTGCAACCTCCCATGAGAAAGAACGTATTTAATCACATGATAAAGAACATGATTAATCTTTGTTATGGATAAAGAACAGTAATAACAAAGTAATGGTGAGTTGTGGTCAGTAGTAAGCAATGGTTGCTTTAAAAGGAAACAATAGATGAACCCACGTGAAGAAACAAAACCCAGATGAACCTACAAGAGATTGGTGGTGAAAAATGCTGACGGGTGTCGGGGAAGTAAGATTATGTTGAGTTATTAGCATATTTTTCTTTTTGGGAGCAAAATAAAAAAATTACTCTTCTTTTTATTCATTCTAACAAATTCAACACTATCAGGGTAAAGCTTGTCGTACAAACTAAAATTTTCAATCAAGTTAGGCTTAAAAGAGAAAGTTTTAGAAAGTTTGAGGTTAATTTAACAAAAAAAATTTTACGAGACTTTTGTGCAACTCACATCTAAGTTAAGAGGATCAATTTGACTTTTTTTTCTAACCATTAATGATCTTCTATTTGTGAGTATTCAATTAACTTCCAATTCATCTGGATATTAATGAACCTGTAAGCGTCTCCTAAACAGTGTGCAAACGGTGTGAATTACGTGATCCATGTCAAATTTGTATTCATTTCGGACTTCCCATTTCTTGATACCAGCTTAATTTTGTTCCTTGTTAAGACAGGTGAGTCTCTAAGTAATGAACCAAGGACACTTACCATCATTGCATTATTATATCTGCCGTACAAATCAAATAGTTATCCAGAAAAGGAAAGGTAATTTTGTTTAATTCTATTTTTGTGATTTATATCTGAATCATGTGTAAGCACATATCATTTGGATATTCTTTTATTAATTTGTCGACAGCTAAAATGATAGTCAATCAGGCGCTGACAAATTATGCAACATAATGCATTGCAAAGACTGTGGGTCACTGTCCAGCTCCCATTTGGCCCGGTCCAATAAGAATTTTGCTGTTTTGATGAGGATCGAATTTGTGTTTTTACTTGAAGAAAGAGATTAATAATAGTGGCAGGTCAGAATACCACCTGGCAGAAAGCTTTTCAGCTTTTACCATTCTTGGTTTCTTGCAATGATTTTGAATGATTTAGACTCGGTGATTTAAGGCTTTGCTTTTTAGATAAAATCTTATCCAGGGGCAAGTAAAAGTAACTCTTCTTATTCCTTAAAACTGACATTCTTTACTTTTGGGCACCTGTGGAGAAGTAAATAAATTGGTGTATACAAAATAGTATAGACACCAACTTTTACCGGAAAGAAATCAAAATAAAATATGGATATTTATACAGGACAACCAGAACAGAGCACATAAACTCGCGCAAACAAGTTTGGTCTGGACATAATCCACTAATCTTTTTTATAATTAAAAATAATCATTGTGTACAATGTAATCAGGAGATCAAACAGGAGGTTGACACTCATCGACTGGGGCTCCACTAATAATTGCTTTTTAAGATTAATCAACACGTATGAAAAATGGATATAAAAAATAAGACGTGGATCATGCCAATGCTTTGTCCAGGTTCACCCGAGCAACACCACTAGTTAATGACTTCAGCATCAGTGACGAGACGACCTAGTAATGTAAGTTTAGGATATATGTAATATTTATTTTTAAAAACATACTTTTGATGTCAAGTCTCCGAGGACTATTAGATCACTTATTCCTATTATTTTATTTTATAAATATTTATTTATTTAATAAATAAAACCCACGAAAATTGGAAGACTTGACATTTTACAGCTACATAACTTGCGGCAACTAGGCATGTAATTGTACTACTCACTCCAGCTTAGCTACTACGCTAGCTGGTCCTCGTACGATACCCTTGTTTTAAAACGTGCGTAGTGTGTACATAGGACAGCTAATACTGCCGAAGGACCACAAAGCACAATTCGATGGGACAACCTCAATTTTAGGTGCCTAACTTCATAAAGGGACTGTAACGATAATGTCTCAGGTACACCTTGCTTTTGATCGAGTCGAATTATCTGAAATCAGAGTGAATGAATTCTGTGTCATCTCATCTTATCCTGGAAAGAGAAACAGGTGTGGTGGTACCCTGCTGGGTTCGAAGTAGCGGCTCTGTCATTTGGCATTTCCCTGCTTTAGATTAGGACACCCATTAAAGCTGGCACGCCATTAAAATATCAAGTGGGCATATAGCTCAGCGTCCGATGTAAATTGTTAGGGTATAATGTGGAAGATTTTCATAAGCTGTATGAAGGACCAAAATAAACTAGTTTAGTAGCCAGAAACAAAGAAAACTAGCAACACCACAATTGTGTATGGAATGGAGGAACAAGAATGCTTTTAAGTTATCCTCACAGACATTGTTGTCAAAAAAAAGACGGAGGTGGGTCTAAAATGACTAGCATTAGATATTGTAGCATTACATTATATTTGCTATAATTTTGTGACTCCTCTCCTTCATCTAAGTTCAAAGGTTCCAGTTCAGTCGTCCAACATGTCAAATTGTCAATTAAGTACAAAATGTACAAGTAAGACTCACCTCATGTGATTTTTTTTTCCCTCACCTCATGTCCATGTCCAGTGGGCCCACTTTTAGGAAAGGGCTTGCCGATCAAGTGCTTAGAGGAAAATTTTATTTCACAAAATTCATATCCTTTAATTCCATTACCCTTTCAGGTGGTTGAAATTTGCCAGAAGATTTCCATAACAAAAAATTTTTGGAGAAAATTACTCAAAGCCTAAAACAAAATGTTGAACTCCAACATTAGGAGCCCCCACCTTCCGTGCCTTCTGAATTGGTGGAGGATGTAAATTGCGAAATGTGCCTCAACTGACCAAGAACTTGGGCTTACCACTGATCTCATCATACAAGAGACCCAAATTTTAAAAGTTACCCCCAAGATTCGAGCCCCTACCTTACAGGTCGTCAGTATGGCAAGCACCACACTACCCAAGCTTTTACTAAGTTTGTATTAGGAAAATAAATGTTCTCGTTGTATTTTCTTGTTCATTCTATCCGGAAATTATTGTGATATTAAACTAAAACTCCATATGTCTGAATAAAAGATTCTTAGGCCATATCAAATAAATCATCTGGTTCCTAATCTACCTTAAAAACTTTTTGAATTTTGTCGTTGTCACATCGCCAGAGCGTAAAGACATTGACACAGAATTAGTACTAAGGACCAAATTGGTACAGCTTGACGCGATTAATTAAATGATGTTTTGCATGCGCCGCAACGCTTATACAATCAAATATTGAAATGTGAATATATGATACCACCGCACCAAAGCACGCACGAGATGTAGACAGAAAAATTATGCATTCAATGGTCAAACTTTTTTGGGCAATGGGTCGCCTGGAGGCTGCTATTCCTAATCCTTGTTCTGAAAATGAAGGTTGCATCCCTACCTTAATTCTTCTTACTACATTTGCATAATGGGTCTCCAATGGAAGATCAACTCTAATTAGTAGCATTTTGCATCAGAATACAATTCTACATGTTTTGGATGTACACCCGTGCCTGCAGTTGGATGATCTGTAGCAATTAGCAATAAGCCAAACTAAAACGGTTGGCGGTGGCAAATTCCAACCACGAATGACAGAACGAGTCAGAATCAAACCTAAGATTTTAGGTGCAGTTTCACCCGAAGATATTTGTCGGTGTGCTGTTCTGTACGCCGATTGGACATATGGATGGGAATTATAGGAATAGTTCTTTTTTCTTTTTCAGTACTACCACTTTACATACAGCACTAACAAAAAGGTAGCTCCTTCGTAAAAAAAAAAAATATTGAACTCTAACAGGAGAAATTAGTGAGGGATGTAAATTGCGAGATGTGCCTCAACTGATCAGAGACTTAAACTTACCTACTGATCTCACCATACAAAGGACTCAAATCTTAAAAATTGTCCCTAAAATTTGAACCCCTATCTTAACACTAAAATGACAAACACCACATCATCTAAGCTTTTACCAGTTGAGCTATGTCTCGAAAGCAAGTAGCCCCCTTCGTTAAAACCTTATGTAACATAACGTTTTAAGTCATTACATCCCCTCATCGAGTCTGCCGGCTTATTAGGATGTCAATTCAACATGTGTTCCCGAAAGTGCTTTTGCTTTCTCGAGATTAGGAGTGGCTGACTGTATTCTTTGACATTCTTTCTTAAATCCAAGACCCTTCGACGCTTTAAATTCATTTCGTAAAACTAATAAAATCTTCAGTTTTGTTCTTATTTTAATTCTTCAATCAAACTTCATTTCGCTGTTATAAAGATAGTGAAAGAAATTATAGAAAATATGAAAGCGGTTTGTAGTCTTTCTGCTTTCAGATTACGCGTGTCACCTCAGCTAGCAAGTGCCCACCGAGCCACCAAAGGATTTTTCTTCACCGCTTGTATTCCTGCTGCTTAGGATTTGGTTTGAACTCCAATAGAAACTAAGACCGACTATTATCAAAGTATTAAAATCGAGGGATAAGTAATTCAATTCACTCACGTGTATAGTTATTCCATTAAATTTGGTCTCTAAATTGCATTCAAGATAGCATTTCTGAGCACTGGACTTTATACGTTAATTAATGACATGTTAGGTATTGTGGTCACTTTTTCTCAGGTCTACACCGTGCAAAACATTTGGCAAGATTAGAAAATTACGTTCTTCAAATGTAAAATAACTTTAAATGCAATCCATACATTTACAATTTAAAAACAAATGAACAATTAAATTGACATGAAATGCATTTTTATAATAACAATATTAATTAAAATAATTAAAGAAATCTTAGGATCTTTCTCGTTCGGAAAACTCTTTCGAAACTTTCTAAGGTTAAAGGTAAATATCGCATGACATGATAAAACCTCACTAATTAGATATTCTACGCCAAACTTAAGTTCGTTAATGCCATAAATTATTGATCTTTGCGTATAAAACAAATTAGGGAAAGATATGGTCATTAATTAAAAGCTTCGATCCTAATTATCAACCACAATCTATATGTTATACCGATTATCCACTGTGTTGATTCATATAAAATATCTAATTGACCCCCCTCTCCCAATCACATACTTTATATCTCTGTATTTAAATGTGTGCTAAAACAAAGGTAGATAAGCCAATAACCTAACTACATCATTGTACGCTATAGCGATCAAACAAGTAACCTAATGTATGATTTTGCCCATTTTATATATTTTAACGGGAAATTGAATTTGTAATTTGACCTTTTCATCACTTATATTTTACATTTTATCACATCATTTTTACAATTATTTAATTACTAATTATTTTTGTCAATTCATAACTGTAAAAAAGTCATACTGAATTTTATGTAATTTTGAATTAAAAACTGAAAGATAATTTACAGTAGTCACTTTTAAAAAAGGATTCATCATTTCAATCTAAACCCTTCTTTTTATAGAAAGCATCTTTTGCAATGTTCTTTTTTTCACATATATTTCTTATCTGTTTCTGGGAAAAGCATCTCTTTTCTGAACAACTGTATCCAATTAATTTATCTCTTGAATTCACATGTTTATTTAAACTCCTTTCGTACAATTGATTCGCTTGTGAAATTAAAACAGTTACGGAGTACTAATCTTGAAATCAACTTTTAAAACCCAAAGCAAGAGGCCCTGAACTAGTCGTTTAATACTTTTAGTTGAAACATTGAAAGTGTAAAGTTTCATTGTTTTCTGAGTAGAATTTATGTATATTTTGTTATTTACTCATTTACATATTTATACAATTATTGGTTCAATACTAACCATACATTTTTCAGTAAAAACAGAACAAAACAAAGGACTGGGATGTATTCTATTGTAACAAAATTGTACATGCCAGCTTGCATTAGTGAATTCCTACTATAGCTTTTTATGTGAAATTTCTATTGTGTTCCTCACTTTACTTCTTGTTTGTTCTTCTTTGTGTCTTCTTCGTTGAGAGAAAAATCTTACCGATGTCAAGGGCTTTATGAGGATGTCGGCGAGTTAGTATGTAGTGTTAACATATCTGACCTCAAATTCTCCTTTTTCCACTTTGTCTCTGATAAAGTGTACATCCACTTCGATATATTTTGTTCTTGAGTGAAAGAGTGGGTTTTCAGCTAGCGATCGAGCGTTGTTGTTACCGCTCCACATTGTAGGTTTGCGAGAGAGAGAGAATCCTAACTCAGATAGTAGGGATGTGAGGTAGATGAGTTTGATAAATACCTATAAGAGACCTTGATATTTAGCCTCGATATTAGACCAAACTACTTTCGATTGCTTTTTGGAGATCTAAAATATAAGGTTCCCCTAGGAAGACGCCCAGTTGGAGTCACTGTAGACGTGGAGGTCGAGAGGAGTAGATGATGGTTGAAAAAACAGTCTCATAGTTGAGGTTCCTTTTAGGTAACACAAAACCCTTTTACATGCAATCTAGTGTGTATTTAGAGGATTTTGTAAAAACGGACTTAATTTATTTATTGTGAAACTAATGTTTGGTCTTGTATTACACATATATTGAAGTGCTCCTATGATACTTCGATAGAGTGTTGCGTGTTCAAAGGGTGTGCCATCACACAGAGATAGTTTGGTTGCTGCAGTGATTGGAGTGGAACAGGGCTTGCATGAAGACATGTTGGTTATGGTAAGTAAATCTTCAATGTAATGTTTATGTGAAAGATATTATCCATTTCTGTTTTTATATGCTTTAAAACCGAGAAAATGATTTATGCTTCCAAGTATGTTAAGTGCAAACTAAGACTATAATTGACTGATAACTACATGAATAATTGACTGATAACTGCACGAATAGCTTGAGTTGATTTTCTTGTAATTAAAAAATCATCCACAGAGATTAGTAGCATTGTAATGATTCCATTATTATTTAAATAGAAAAGAGAAGTATCTGATCTTGAATTAGAAAACCCCACTGAGACAATGCATGTTTCAATATGAAACCAAGCCCTAGGGGCTTGTTTCAACCCATAAAGAGCTTTAGCCAGTTTGCAAACATGATGCGACTGTGTTTTGCTTTCAAATGCTCGTGACTAATTTATATAAACAATTTCATGTAAGTCCCCATGTAGAAATGCATTGTTGATATAAACTTGTTGGATATCCCAGTAATGAGAAACAACAAGTGACAGAATTACTCTGATTGTTGAGGCTTTCACAACAAGGTTGAAAGTCTCTGAAAAGTCAATGCTAGGGATTTGATTAAACCCTTTGACAACAAACCAAGCCTTGTGTTTAGAGATAGTCCCATCAGCATTATACTTGTTCCGAAACACCCATTTTGTGCCAAGAATGTGCATGGTAGGCTCATAAGGAACGAGTGTCCAAGTGTGATTTTGTTGTAAAGCATTGAATTCATCTTGCATAGCTTGAAACCATATAGGATTATTTAGAGCTTCAGAAACTGTTGTCGATTCAGTTTGAGGATTTAAAGCAAGGGAGAAGAAATAAAGTTTGGGTTTAAAAATTTCACTTTTAGAGCGAGTATGCATAGGATGATTATTTTGTGTTAATGGGGAAGCAGGATTGTGTTCAGTGTTTGGTGTGGTTGACAAAATGGGATTCGGTAAGGTATTTTGCTTGTTTAATAAAATTGTAAGATGTGATGGTGAGTAAGGATTTTGAAAGTTTACCTGTCCATTGGAGGATTTAGTTGTGTGAGAACATTCTGCAGGAGAGAAGATGTGATGGTGAGTAAGGATTCTGAAAGTTTACCTGTCCATTGGAGGATTTAGTTGTGTGAGAACATTCTGCAGGAGAGATGTGAGTCGTAACAGCATTCAAAGAGGGTGAAGTTAAGGTTAGAGTGAAGATAGGAAGACTTAGTGAAGCTATAGGATGATTTTGTGGGAAAAAATTGAGGAAATGAAAATTCTTCCTCTTTGGAGACCACATGGCGAGAGATGATGATTTTTCCTTAATTAGTCAAACATTTGTAGCCTTGATGCATTGAACTACATATAAAAAAAAGACATTTTGTGGTATGAAACTTGAATTTATGGTGAGAATAATATCTGAGATAAGGAAAGCAACTACAACCAAATGTTTTGAGATAAAGATAACTTGAGAGTTTATTACACAACTTTTCAAATGGTGAGTGATTGTTTAGTCTTGGAGACGGGAGGTTATTGATGAGATAGGTGGATGTAGAGAAGCCTTCTAATTAATAGGTGAGTAGCATGTAAGCATGAGATAAAAGAGTTAGTCCCATTTCAGTGATATGTCGATGTTTTCTCTCGGAGACACCATTTTGTTGGTGAGTGTAAGGACAACTAAAACATGGTTGTATTCTATTTTTTATGAGGTAAGGTAAGAGGGCTTTGTATTCACCTCCCATGTCAGTGCGAAGAGCTTTGATTTTTCTGTTCAATTGGAGTTCAATGTTGTCTTTGAATTTGACAAAACTTGATAAAGTATCAGATTTTATTTTTAACGGATAAAACTACGTGAATCTTGTGTAGGCATAAAAAAAAGATATTATTTATGTCTTTCATTTGAGAGATATGGAGAGGGTCCCCAAATATCGGAGTATATGATGTCTAATAGATTTTGAGCAGTTATGTCATGAGTTTGAAAAGGTAGTTGATGCAATTTTCCTTACTTACAGGCATCACAATAGGATAAGTTGTTACGATTAATATTGAACTTCATTGAACTCATAATTTGTTTTAAGGTACTGTTAGAAGGATGTCCTAATTTGGCATCCAAGCATTAACATTTTTATGTGTTATGTTTGTCTCACAATGACTGCCCTTTAAAGGAGAAGAAACTTTCTGTTGTGAAAAACTAGACTTATGAGCAGGGTATGTTTGCATGAATGGCTTGATTTTGTTGTGTGGTTTAGTGGCTTTAAGGTTGTAGACATCATCCCAAAGCACTCCCTTGAGCAAAATCTTCCCTGTTACTTTGTCCTTAAACAGACAACTTTCATTAATAAACTCAATAGAAATTTGTTGTTTTTGGTAAATTTAGAAATGCTCAGCAGATTTTTGGTTATGTTTGGAACATGTAGAATTTGTTTTAGTGCAAGAGGTGTGTGTGTATTTTCTAGGAAATGTATGTAAGATGAGCCAATATTAGCAATAGGAAGAGACTTACCATTACCAACAATGAGTTGATCCTTTCCACCATATTCTGAACTTATTGACAGATTATTAAGGTCTGCTATTACATGATTTGTATCCCCACTGTCTATAAACCATGCATTGTTATTGACTACTTCTGAGGAAGGATATCTATGCTGATTTTGAGCTAAATAGGATTGAGGACAGTTTTGTACATTGTTCTGTGTTTGTTGAGTAAAGTTGTTCTGCCCCTATGGTTGGGTAGTGTTACCTTGCCGTGATATATCAAACCTTTTGTGACATTTCAATGCTTCATAGCCGGGTTTGTGGCAAAGCTAACAAAAGATTCTATTTCCATTCCATCTGCCTCCTCTCCCACGATTTCCTCTTCCTCTAAATCCACTTCTTCCTTGTTGATTGTTTTGATTGAAAATTACAAAGTTTGTAGTCGGTGATGAGATATCTTCTTGATTAATTGTGTTCAACTACTCTATTCTTGTTTCATGCATTGTAAAAGAGTATTGCACTTCTTGTAGAGTTAAAGTTTTCATAGAATGTGTTAGATAAACCACAACAGGATCATTTTCATGACCAAGGCCATTTAAGGCACTTAATATTAGTTTATACTCAATAATTGCATGTCCTGCTACTTGAAGTGAGTCTCCTATGATTTTAACTTTCTGTATATATTATGATATGGTGTGTGAAACCTTTTTTAATTTTTGAAAGTTGATGCTTTAGTTGTAAAACTCTAACCATGGAAGTTTGAGCATAAAGATTCTCCAAAATTTCCCAAACTTGGTAGGATGAATTGGAATGGTTTATCTGTCTTATTACTTCTTCTTCGATGGTTGAAAACATCCAGCATAACAATAACTAGTTTGTTCTTTGCCATGCTTTGTAATCTGAATTTTCGATGACTTGGTTTGTGTTCGCAGTGAAGAACTAAGGAGGAGATGCTGTGTTGACAAAGTTTTTAAGCTCAAGAGCTCTTATGACTACGAGGATTTGGGCTCTCTAATTAACAAAGTTTTGTCTATTAAACTTGATGGGAAGATTAAAGTTTAGGGTCTTTACTAGGACTGAAAAATCAAGAGAGGATGATAGTGTACCATTTAGAGTGGTGGCTGACGGCCCAGAGTTTCCCTCCATTATTGACGTTGGTCAAGGATAACTCTAATACTGTGGAAGAAATTTGTGTATAGAATTTATGTATATTTTGTTATTTGCTCATATGTATATTTATATAATTATTGGTTTAATATTGATCATACATTTGTCAATAAATACAAAACAAAACAAAGAGCTGAGATGTATTCTGTCGTAACATAATTGTACAGGCCAACTTGCATTAGCGAATTCCTATTATAACTTTTTATGTGAAATTCCTATTGTGTCCCTCACTTTACTTCTTATTTGTTCTTTTTTGTGTCTTCTTCGGTAAAATTCTTGAAATATATCGTGTTAAAATTTTATTTTTATACATTTGTAAATATTTCCTTATTTTCCTCGCATTTATTAGTTTCATATTATACTTATATTCACAGTTATATGTATCTATAAATTTTATAGAAATAACTTTTCAATAAAATGTAAAATATATAATGTATGAAGATATTAAACAATAAAAATTATATTTCTTCTTATTGGGCTTTGGTGTCTGAATTCTTATATTGAAATTGGAGATTGAACTGGTGGAATATGCTTAGCAAATTCCGGACACTAATGTCAAAGTCTTACAAGAAAACCACAAACGGAGAGAGTCAAATACTCCACCGGTGATGTGGGAGGTTTCAAAATTCCACGTGTTACGTGTATAGCCTGGGAACTTTGTCCTGAAAGCGTAGATGCCGGCAGAAGAAAGAATAGGGCAACTACTCATTTCCCACTTTTCATGACACCTGCTTTTTTATTTTTTAATTTGATGAAGTCGGGAATCCTGTTACTGTTAGCCATTAAACCGCTCATATTTTATCTGCACGTGTCATATTTTGTAAGTTTCTCTGTTACTTATGCTTTGGAAAATTATAATTTCTTTGTTGTTGTTCATAGCTTTGAATTTACTTTTCTTGCCACATGTAGAAGTCACTCGGCCATATTAGGTTACATGAAGGAAGTCAGGAACGATTTCTTTTGTCAGTATATTCCGAAGAGACAATTGAATATCATCTCAAATATATTTTCATATGTTTGAAAGTTAGGATTTCGTTTTTTTTCTAAATGAGGATTATAGTAATCCCGTAAGTTAATTAATCAGCTGTTTGGTATTTTTAACAAAAGTTAAATAATACCCTAAGATACTTGTATTTAATTAGTTGTTTTATTATTAATTGCCATCATAATTCAGACATTGTCAACCAAAAGAAACTAAACGACGTGTCATCAAATTGTGTGCTACGTGCCCTCTTGACCCACCAAACAATTCTAAAATTCCATTCTTTTTCTACTTTTCGTGCCCAATCTCTCTCTCTCTCTACACTACAAGTACTCCACGTCCACATAATTCCAAGAAAACCATATCCTAATCAAACGGAAAGAGAACAATCAATTGTGCCACCTTGCTCAAACTTAGACCTACCCGTCATTTGCCAAATCTTTTTCTAATTACACGAGCAAGATTGAATTTTGAATATAGGAATAACGCATGCTTATTAAAACTTGCAAGCCACAGGTGTGTATTTAGTTAGAGGGTTCTCGACTTGAGTGAAAGAAACCCTAAAAGTTCCACTTAAAAAAGCTGTAAAGCTTGCAAAAAAGTAAAACCCTTTCAATCGTTAACGTGTCGGTAGCTCAAAGCCTCCACACATATCTGGTGGCCTTTTTTCTTCGTCCCAAACCCTCTCCTCTTTTGGCAAACTGCCAGCCTAACTTCACCACACAAGCACCCACGTGTCTTCGCATGAAAAACACGATTTCATTTTCTTTTTGATTTTTTCCTTTTTGGCGGTCCCAGAGAAAAGAACAAAAGAAAAAGGGCTAGGGGCTACTTGACCATTTTAAGGTTTCGTAGAATACGTGATTCGCCACAAATACGTGTCCGCTTTTTAGATATATTGTTACTGTGTTTCGAGACGGTTCATGCACCGAATACTCCCCTCCCCCCC
>JAOQML010000197.1:45022430-45043309 GCA_027568935.1 Erythroxylum urbanii | reverse complement strand
GTCGGTCGAGTGATGCTGGCACGTGGCGTAAATTTTGACCCAGGATAAGATTGAGGTGGGCCCTTTAAGACAACAGTGAAGAAAAGGACGACCGTACTTATCCCTACATTCCTTGTAACTGTGTTCCCTATATAAGCCAGTCCTATATTATCAGCTCTTGGGAAAAAGAGCGAGAGAAAATTTTGGAGGGAGAAGATCCAAGATTTCTCTAGCCCCCATTTCTCTTTCTAACACATCAAGTTGTCTTAAGGTCCTTTCTTTTATTTTTTCACTTTTCCAAAAGCAGGAAAATTCATTCATCTCTCCGTAACCTGAAAATGGGAGTGCAAGAATCAGACTCACTAGCCCAGTTGAGTTTGCCACCGGGTTTTCGGTTCTACCCGACGGATGAGGAGCTTTTGGTGCAATACTTGTGTAGAAAAGTTGCTGGTCACCAATTCTCTCTGCAAATTATTGCCGAAATTGATTTGTACAAGTTCGATCCTTGGGTCTTGCCAAGTAAGCTTTTGGGGATCCACAAATTCTTTGCTTTGATTAGTCATGTCAATTATCTCTAAAGCGTTTTCTTTATTGTTAAAGGTAAAGCAATATTTGGCGAGAAAGAATGGTACTTTTTCAGTCCTAGAGACCGAAAGTACCCAAACGGTTCACGACCCAACAGAGTTGCCGGCTCAGGCTACTGGAAAGCTACCGGTACAGATAAAATAATCACTACCGAGGGGCGTAAAGTCGGCATCAAGAAAGCTCTAGTCTTTTATGTCGGCAAGGCCCCAAAAGGAACCAAAACTAATTGGATCATGCACGAGTATCGCCTCCTAGACTCTTCTCGCAAGAGTAGCGGCTCCAAGGTATAAACTACAAGCAGCATCATATTCAAATAACATCAGACATGTCTTAAAAGCTTATAGACCTTTTAATGACCATATGTTCTATTTACTGATCAATTGTTGTTTCTTGTGTTGTCCTGGCAGTTGGATGATTGGGTCTTATTTACTGATCAATTGTTGTTTCTTGTGTTGTCCTGGCAGTTGGATGATTGGGTCTTATTTACTGATCAATTGTTGTTTCTTGTGTTGTCCTGGCAGTTGGATGATTGGGTCTTATGTAGAATTTACAAGAAGAACTCCTCAAGTGCTCAAAAGACCATGTCAAGTGTTTCAAGCAAAGAAAACAGCCACAATGGATCTACTTCCTCGTCCTCTTCCCACTTGGACGACGTTTTGGATTCGTTGCCGGAGATTGACGACCGGTTCTTTACTATTCCTCGAAGCAACTCCCACAGAGCAATGCAACCTGACGAGAAAATAAACATCAACAATCTGGGTTCGGGCAGTTTTGATTGGGCGAGTCTTGCGGGTTTCAACCCGGTGACTGAACTCGTACCCGGTGGGCAAACCCAAGGAATTTCGGGTTACCCCAATAGTAACCACAATGACATCTGTGCTCCGACTTTGCCAGCGCTTTGCCACCTCGAAACAGCGACTGTTAAGATGGGAAACCCAACGGAGGAAGAGGTGCAGAGTGGGCTTAGGTCGACTCAACGGATAAACAACTCGACATTCTATTCCAACTCGGGCTTGTTTACTCATAACTTCTCCAACTCATTTGACCCATATGGACTTCAGTACCCGTCACAAACTGGTGGGGGGTTTGGGTTTAGGCAGTGAGAAGTAAAATTAGGAAAATTTTCTGTAGAAGCCTAGAAGGAGAAGAAAAGGAAAATTGCAGAAGTGTATTTCTGTACATAATTCTTTCGGGGGATCTGACACTTTGGGGGTACAGAATCAGATTACAAAAGCCGGGCACTTGGGCATATGGCAATTGCCAATTTTTAATTTCTTGCTTTTAACTTTTTTTATTTTAGTCCTAGAATAATTAAGTGGATAGCAATGAACCTTTTGTACGATTTAATCTTAAATAGATCAGACCGAATTCTGTCAATTTGATTTCGCATTCTTTTTTATTTAAAAAATAAAAGAAAAATATATATCTAAACTAATATTACAAATGAGTTTTAAGACTATAAACAACAAAAGAAAGTAAATTTAACAAAACTAATAAGTTAAAGGTTCTAAGTGTACTTCATGTCATCAGATAAGGTAATGTGCAAATTTTTTCACTATTAAAGAAGTTCGAATTTAATTAATTTATGTTCTCTGCAACTTGATAGGTTCTAGTTTTTTTATGAGTAAATAATCGCATGTTATGTTTCTTTCAAAGGTCGTAGGTGATAGAAAAAAAAGGCGTCTTCATAGATAATAGCATTTTGATAAACCTTTGCCGAAATGTCTAATAATTCACGCAGAAATGTGGTTTCAAGAGTAGGGAGAATCTGTTCCCGGTAATAAATATAAAGATCCTATTCTAGACCACTTTTAAGTATGAGCACAAGAAAAAAAGGTAATCCCAATCTTCTGCTTTCAATTTACACAAAGAGCACATTTAGTCTTTTGAGTGAGGATAGTAAGTCACGATATAAAGGACGCATTAGATAAAATTATGCCATAAAAGAGAAGATCAAAGTATCTTAGTTAATTCCCAAGTATGTAGTAGATGATAAGAATTATTGCTAAACCGCCCACTAGTTTCTAACGTCTACAAGATAACATCATTCCGTAGCACATCAAGAATAGAAGGTAAAATAAGAGTTAGAGTATTAAAACCTCTGAAAGTACTCTGTTATTGGCCGTTATAAAGAAGGGAAGAGATCCTCATATTTAGAGGAACTCTATTACTCAAATGTCGAATATGAGGACACTGAATAAGTGGATTGTAGTCTACCTAATTAGTCAAACTAAAACCAGGTTCAACTTTTATTACCGACCTAATACTTAACGAAGGATAAATTATGTTACACATATGCAATATTTGGATTAGAATCAAAGAAAATTCCATCCTAATGCCAACTTGCCAGAAGTTACTATTGTGGAAGTGGTACTCATGAAGCCATTTAACCCATAACGCATTATGATCAGTATACAACCTCTAGAGTCTCTTACACATTAAGACTTTTTGAGTGGAGTAAATAGACTTAATACTCAAACATCCAAATACCTAGGAGTTACCACCTTACTCCATTTAACTTTAGCATTTGTAGCTTTGTCGGAACTCCCAGACCAAAGAAAGGCTTTTAAGATTCTGTCCATATCCTTTAGGACTCTCTTGTATAAAGCTATATGGGTTACCCAATATAAATGCAAGCTACTCAATACAAAAATAATAAAGTAAATCTAGCAGCATAAGGTAAGAACCTGTTTTGCCAAGTTTGTTTCCTTTCTATAAATTTTTTCAGTAAAAGTAGACACTCTAACCGAGATAGTTTAGAAGAGAGGACGAGAACACTCAAATAATAATACGTCGCAGGGTGATAATTCAATCCCCCAGTGATAATTCAATCCCACAGTCTGACTTGTATGTTCATTTTTGGTAACTTGTTATATGCAAAACTTGGAAATGGGACGTTACAAACTAGGAAATGAAAATCGAAATACCTGATATGTTCGATTACATGCGTTACTTTAATTAATCTAATCGAAAAGAGGGTAAAGCTTTAGGCGGGATGACATAACGAGGATCCATATCTTCAATCTCCCATAGCAGAATCTCCAACTCAAAACGTTTCCATGTATGATTAATAAACTCGATAGCCCTTGGAAGCAAGTACCTCAATGCTTCTTTTACGAACATATTATGCAAGAGATACTGTTAACCAACTGTGGTGGCCCATATTTAATAAATTTGGTTAGCTAATTAACATGCAAAGGGAATGTTTTCATACATTTTGCATTTCTGTCATGAGTTCCCGTCCCTGTCTGATATCCTTTTCACGTTTTATTTGTGCTATTGTATTCTTTTTGGATGCTTCAATGTAGTAGTACACTTATTTTTTCTTTTATAATGGATGTTCCAGTAATTTTATCAAAAAAACTTTTCAAAAACAAAATTACTGCTATATCTATGACAAGTAACTAGCTTGTTAATTACAAGATTCATAATTTGAAGGGCGTGGCCTGATGATTGTCTTTATTAATTTATAGCTAGAATAAAATCTTATTTATAAAAGAAGAATTGAAATTATTTTTATTCCATCATTTAATTGGCCCAATGCTGTAAATCAAATTACTTGTTCATAATTTCCTTCGGACACCCATTTTACCATTTTAAGAAAACTTGCAAACTTGAAACAATAATTAAATGGCAAGGTTTAATAAAAATACGTTATTATGTTCACGATGTTTATTTAAGCATATGCATTATTTTAGAACAATTTGAACTCTTGAGGTGAATATTTTTTATGTGATATCATGATTTAAAGATAAAGATATTCTGCCTTATAAGCCACCTTCGTCTCATTTGTTATATATTTGTGATCTATGTTTCAGTAATAATACTTTTATATGACGATTAAGTATTTGTTTTTCACGATAATGAAACTTTTCAAGCCATGTCTTATTTGTATGCGGTGGAAATGATAGTTACGAATTTCTTTTTGAATGGTTATCTTATGAGTTTTGATTTTATTGTAATTTGATTTACTATACCTTATTTAAATTATACATGTCAGAATAAGAGGATCCTGTTTATTTTCCTTTTCGACTTAATTCAATAGCTTAAAATTTAAAATATCAAATCATATTCAATACAAAGAACTATATGCTGAATTTCAATAGAATGTCTAAACCATCAATTTCATAACTCTAGGAATTACACTTTTTATATAATGCCCAATGCAACACCTTTAAATATATAATTGTCCACGTTTACATATTGCATTTAACTTTTAACCACTAACATGTTTATTATCCTTTTATAAGTCGCATCATCTCTTCACTAGATTGCATTATTTGTAGTGTGTCATATCAGAAAAATATATTCTACCATTCTTTAGAACGAAGAACGTGGTTTATGCTAATTTTTTAAATATAATTGAAAGCAAGTTTTATGTAATTTAACCAAACTTCGCAATGTTATTTCATCCAGAATAATTGTAATAATATGTAAACAAAATTACTATAATAAAACAAAATGCAAAAGGCAGGGGGAGACCATATAAGGTTTTTAACTGGAGCAGGTGATTGGACTCACCACAAAAGATGCCTAAGCGCTGTTCCCACGTCCCAATAAAAATCCTACTGTCTTGTGGATATGCATTGACCATTTCATTAGTTTGATTTTTCTTTTGAAATTCTTTACTTGCACGTGTGGTCAACCTGCGAGCATACATGCTATGCAATTAGTACCTTACAAGTTACTTATCAGTAGCCAATTGAATGTTGCCATTATAAAATGTTTGACCACTTCACTTTCCAACAGATTTTTTCTCGTGTTTCTTTTCTGGGTTTTAATCCTTTTCCTTCCCCTGTTTTAGATAAGGGTGTTTTTCTTAGTTCTGTATAGGATACTCAATAGTAACGTGTAGTTCACAGAACAGAGGAGATTAGACGCAAGAGAAAACTGACCAAGTTAAGAAAGAGATGAACCCAATTCGGTCAAATTTCAATATTTCAAGTTATACTTTAGCTTTCGAGCACTTTTCTTTTTTAATTGGTGGAAGCTTTACACTCGGGAGCACTTTTAAGCTATATGCTCGTTAATCATTATAGTCTTCTTTTGGAAAGTCAGTGATGGACTTAGTTCAAGCTTATCTATCCACAATTCCTCGATAAAAGAGTCGAAATATGTTTTGAGTGAAACGGATAAACTTTCCTCTGCATTAAAACCTTTATTTATAAAGGAATTACATCAATATATGCAATTAGGACTCCTGTATACAAAACAGAAATCCGTCAGTCTGTATAACAAACCCAAAACACAGGGAAGGAATCTTGTACACAAAGTAAAATTATGTTACAGTCTATACAACAACACAAAAACAGATAAATAAGAGGCAATATTAGCAACTGACAGATTTATCACGTCAAGGTAACTTAAAAACCTCCCGCAAACTTGACCGAGAGAACTCGAGTACATCAAGTTTGGAGCAAAGAGTAGTAAACTGCTTCGAAGTGAGAGCCTTCGTGAGAATGTCACCTTATTGGTCATTGGACGTCACATAATTAACTATAAGGTCACCTCGCTCTACTTTTTCCCAAAATGATAGTCAATTTGAATATGTTTAGATTGTTTGTGAAATACCGAGTTCTTAGTCATAAATCAAGCACTGAGATTATCACAATACAACATGGGCGAATGATGTAATGGTATATGAAGTTCATGTAATAGTTGTAGTAACCAAACAATTTCTGCAGTAATTGAGGCTAGAGCTTGGAATTCAGCCTCAGTGCTTGAATGAGGTATAACCCGTTGCTTCTTGGATGACCAACTGATCAAGTTGCTAACAAAATAAACACAGTAATCTTCTGTGAAACGACAAGTATCAGGGTCCTTAGCCTATTATGTGTCAGAAAAAGTCACAAGATGTGGGTTATTAGTAGGACGAAAGAATAACCCACAATGTAATGTTCCTTCTACGTAGCGAAGAATACGCTTGACAGCTTGCCAATGATTGATGGTAGGCTTACTCAAAAATTGGCATGCTTTATTTACCGTATATGAAATGTTAGGACGGGTTATCATTGCCTATTGAAGAGAGCCGACGACATTCCAATATAGACTAGGTTCAGTCATGGCTTCTTTTGAAATTGTGAGTTCAGAACCACTTTCTGCTGGAGAAGAGACATGCTTAGCATTATCCATCTTTGTAGACACTTAGATTGAGATAGGCAAAGACCACCAGAAAAATGTTGAACCTCAACATCAAGAAAATAGTTAAGCTCTCTCAAATCCTTTAGTGAGAAGGCTATATGTAGGTTATGAATAAATGCATTTATGAAGTCATTGTCATTACATGAGACCATTATGTCATCGACATACACCAGAAGGTGCGTAAGCGAAGAACTGTGAGAACAAACAAATAAAGATGATTCAGAGTAACAACGTCAAAAACCATATTGGAGAAGAAAATCCTTCAACTTAGTGAACCATGCCTTTCGTGCTTGCTTAAGACCTTATAAAGCCTTCTTTAGACGGCAAACATGATCAGGAAATTAAGAGTTCACAAAACCTTGTGGTTGTTCAATAAAAACAATCGTCGAAAACTCACCATTAAGGAAAGCATTATTAACATCTAGTTGTTTCAAAGACCAACTATATGTAAGAGCAATAGAAAGTACCAAACGAATAGTGGGTGGTTTAACCACTGGACTAAAAGTTTCAAAATAATCAACACCAACCTCTTGATCAAAACCCCGAACAACATAACATGCTTTGTACCACTCAATTAAACCGTTTGCAAGCCGTTTGATCTTGTAAACCTGTTTTCCTCTGATGATATTGACATTGGACGGGCGTGGCGTTAAGTCCCATTTGCCATTTTATAGAAGAGCATGATATTATGTTTACATGGTAGCATACCATTGAGAAAGTTTAGAAGCCTTTGTAAAGCACGATGACTTTTGTTTTGTAGAGGTAATAGGAGGAAGAGGGTATCTTGTAGCTTTGAGAGCTTTATAATCAGGGTGTCTAAGAGGTTTTGAGGATTAAGTATGGGCTTAGGTAGTTATGAATGTCAAAAAGGGCCTAGCTCGGGTTGTCCAAGAAGCCCGACAGAACCAGGGCCACCCAAAATGACAATATTTTTGAAGTTTTTCTAAAAAACAATATGTCGGGACATCTCTATGGATAGTCATAGGATGCGAGCTATTGTTTGAGGGTCGGAGGTGTTTGAGATGGGGTGGTAGTGCAAGGGATTAGGAGGGTGGTAGTGCAGGGGATTAGGAAGGGTTGCCCGAACAACTAGGAGATGAATCTGTAAGGGAGATAAGATGGTGAACAACTGAGAGATGGAGTAGGTGAAATGGATATATTATTGGGTGGAATAAGAGACGTAGACAAAGTGGGAAACTGAGGGGCAAGAGGATGTGGAGACAGACTAGGAGTAGGGAAATCTGATGCGACTTGTAATAGGTAGAGAGAGATAAAGGACAAAACGAAAAAGATGAGTGCTGCTCAATTAATTAGAGATAGAGAAATTGCTTCTCATTAAAGACAACATATCTTACGATATATATACGATTGCTAAAAGGATGAAAGCATTGATAAGCTTTATGTTTAGAGTTATACCCAAGAAAAATGCATGGCTAGGATCAATACTCAAGCTTGTTTTTGTTATATGGACGAAGGAATGGATAGCATAAGCATCCAAATGTTTTCAAAAAATGATAATCAGGTGCCCTCTTGTATAACATCTGATAAGGAGATATCAGGAGTGATCAACCTATTTAGCAAATATACCGTTGTAGAAAAAACATATTTCCAAAAGGCAAGGGGCAGAGAAGCTTGAGCTAAAAGAGCTAATCCTTTTTCAACAATATCTCGATGACGATGTTCAGGAGCACCATTTTGCTCTTGATTATATAGGGTAGAAAGACGATACTCAATTTCCAAATCAATGAAAAAAGACAGAAGATTACGATATTCCCCACCCTAATCAATTTGTAGTTGTTTTATTTTGTAACCAAATTGTGTTTCAACTATGGCACGAAAATGTTTAACTATACTATATGCCTGAGATTCATTTTTCATAACATAAATCCAAATAAATTTGGAGCAATCATAAAAAAATTGAATGAAATAACCATTTCCATTGTTGGAGGTAACAGGAGCTGGTCCCCATACGTTATAATAAACTAGTTTAAATGGAGATTCAGATGAAGATGATGACTCTTTCCCATTTGACAAGGACCACAAATAGGCAATTCTTTATTTGAATCTAGAGGAAGACTAAAGCTAGAAACTATTTTATGGACTACTTTTGACTTGGGGTGTCTACGACAATTGTGCCACCCTTGGAACAAAGTTCGTTCACCAACTAGAGCATAACAAGAGGCAATTTTGGAAGAAGACACGGAGGATTCATTGGTCAGCTTATATAAGCCAATTAAGCATTCCCCACAACATTACTCTTCCCTTCATGTCCTTGACAAAACAGATATTAGAAAAAAAATTCCATGGAACCATTATTATCATGAGTAGATTGAGATGCACTTAAAAGGTTTTTGATGATTTTTGGGATATGTAAAACATTTGTAAGAAGTAAAGAAGCACCGTAGCCTTTAAGTAAAGAGTGCCCAATATGTGAAATAGAAAGACCCATACTATTGCCAACTTCAATTTGTTCATCATCATTAAAGTCTAAGTGGACTGAGAGATTATTCAAATCTGCTCTAAGGTGATTAGTGGCACCAGAGTCGATACACTATGAGGGATCTGATGGAATGCTAGATGAAGCAATAAGGGAATAGAACTTTGATGGTTTTTTATAAGTGAATGCATGGTTGGAACGATTGTAGCACTTAAGAGTCGAATGCCCAGGCCTTGAGCATATTTGACAAACCAATTTAATTTTATTAAAGTCATTTTTCTGAGGTCCAGATTGATCATAACCAAAAGAGTTCCCTTTAAAACTATTATATTTGTTTTTATTATAATAAGAAAAATTATTACCTTAATTAACCCTTTAAGAGTTTTTTCTATGAGTTGCCTTTTAATACAACATTAGTTGACGTTAGAACCCTCTGTGAGTGTTCTATTTTCTCCTCCTCTTGAAGCAACATGCTTAATAATTCATCTACACACACTAACTCAACATGAGTATTAATAGATGTATGGAAAGAAGAATAACTCTCACTTAGCCCATGGAGAATGAAGCTTATGAGATCATCCTCAGAAACAGGATTTAATGTTGCAGCAAGTGTGTCTGCCATTGCTTTTTTCTGTTCAACGTATTCAAGGGTTGACATAAATCCTTTCTCAATTGTTTGAAGATGCCATCTAATCTGCATCACTCTAGCTCGTGACTATGATTGAAAAATCCTCTCAAGAGTTACCCATTCATCTCGTGCAGTCAATGTCTATGTAATGTAACTGAGGATACACTCAGTGATGGTACTTTTCAGCCATAAAAGGACAAGCCTATCCTTTTTCATCTAAGAGAGAAATTCATGATTTTGTCTAGGTTGTGGTGGTAGACCTTCAACGACTTCAAGGATTTGGACTGGAGGAGTCATTGTGTCTCTAATGACAAAGTCATCTAACTCAAAGGCTTCGAGTGTAGATAGCACATTATTACTCCATAGGAAGTAGTTTCCTCTCTCTAGGTTGATAGATATGGTGGGAAAGGAGGTTAAGTAAGGAGGAGGTTTGTATTTGGGTTAGACATAGACATTAGTCTCAATTGTTGTGATACCATAAAAGAGTCGAAAAATGTTGAGTAGAAGGGATAAACTTCCCTCTGCATTACTATCTTTATTTATAAAGGAATTACATCAGTATACAACCAAGACTCTTGTATACAAAATAGAAATATGTTAGTCTATATAATAACCAAAAATAGAGAAGGAATCATGTATACAAAATAGAATTCTATTATAGTTTGTACAATAACCCAAAAACAGACAAGTAAGAGGCAATATTAGGAACTAACAGATTTGTGACGTGAAGGTATCTTAACACTCAATCATCAGATAAAAATCCAAAAACCAGTTGCTGATCTAAACTCTTTACAGCATGCTTGGTTCAAAGAATGGAATAGATACGAAATATAATGGTTATTCATAGGAATAGAAAAGATGAGGAATAGAATGGAATGAGTATTACTTTGTTTGGTTCAAAGAATTGAATAGATAAAGAATTTTTATGCCAATGTTTAGTTTGAAAATATAAACTTGGAATGAAAAAGGAATAACCAACAAAAAGACCAAAATATTCTTATTATTATTCTTATTATTATTATTATTATTATTATTATTATTATTATTATTATTATTATTATTATTATTAAATTCCTTATCTATCAATATAAAGACTTCTATATTGCGTTACAGGAAAGAAGCTACTTTAAACTCTCCTCACTATATGTTAACTGCATCTGAAAAGTTGAAATAAAAATCATTATACCATAAAGAGCAGGTCCGAGGTAATAGAACTATTAAAGCAAAAGGCCTACATTCCCTCTACTAGCCATAAACATTGATTTCCTATTAGAGCAAAAGGCCTACATTCTCTCCACTAACCAGAAACATGGATTTCTTGCAAACTACTAAAGCAATTTCAATAAAGCAATCTAAGTTTGATCCGTGAAGATTCTAATCATGTGTAGAACACCATATTGAAATCTTTTTGTAAATCAAGAAAACAGTAAGCTCCGACTTTTATGCATCTTGCAACAAAATTTTACAGAATAAGAAATAACAAGGGTAATAGATTCATACCTATGACTGCCAAGATAACCCTATTTTCAGACCTAACAATAACCATAAAGAGGAGAAAGTGATGAAATAATGGCCCACTGTAAGTGCAAAGTTATGCTTTTGGTTTTGAAGTTACACAAAGTTTAATGGTAATGCAAAAATGGCACAGCCTTTGTATTACTTAGAATGCATTCAATTCATGAGTTACAAGTTAAATTATTTAGACCAAATTTGATTGAGATTGAACACCATGAATCTAATAAGACAGACGTATTACAAGATGAGCTGATGTTAGATTGATGCCTCAATGATGCAGGCATAAGAAGCGCAAAAGCATATGGAAATCACAGGAACGTAAAAGAAGATGGGCAATTCAATTAGATTTCCGAGAATATAAAGAGAAGTTAGTAACTGATGTTCACATAAAAATTTTGGACGTAATCCTAGATATTCTTGGGAGAAAGAAAAATGTTCTCTATGTTTGTCAATCCTATAATAATCCTAGTCTGTACAAATAAAAATGAAAAGAAGACAGGAATAGGTAGTATCTTGTCTTTGGGGATCCCTTAATGAAAAATCAATTGTAAAGTCTCCACTATTTGAAGTACAATGTCGATGGAAGAACACATTCCTCTACAAAACAAAACAGAAAGGTGCAGATGCTATGTTCCACACAAGTAGGTTATAACATTGGTTCTCCACTGTCTTCGATAACATCTTCAAATTGCCATAAATTGAGCAACATTCATAAAGCTCTTCATGATTTAACAGTGCAACAGAGCCTTCTTGTTTCTTTCTCAGAACTTTTGAATCACATACAAGAGCAATTCAGTAGCTTGAATTTATGGTTTAACTATGAGACATCAATCCTTCCACCACCATTCTATGTTAAACATCATAGAGGAATAAAAAGTACACTTAATATGTGTTGCATTGGTGCATGCAAAGCCACAGGTCAGTCAACCAGAGGGACCATCAATGCTTGCTTGATGTCTTTGTTGCCAAGTGCTTCTCAATCAATTTGTCAACAAATGCACGAATCTACATATTAAATTACAAACAAACACAAACAAATGTTAATACCTTACAAAATGAAACTAAACAGCAAATGAAGCAATAGATAGAAGAAAATGAATGAACATGATTGAAAAACTTTTAAAGCTCATAATTTGCAATCTAGAAGCTGCAATTAAAGAATAAAGAAAAATCATGAGAGGAAGAGATAGTACAAACTACCATGGAAAACAAATTTAAGTTCAGCTCTTATATGCAACTTCAACTTCCCGACGCAATCTCTCTCACACACGATTCTAAACAATAAAACAAGGCACCTTAAAATGATTGAAACAAAAACACTATAAAAGCATAACCAAACAAATAGAGTTTTCCTCTTATTGCCTTTTCATGGACAACAAATTATGCTAAACTATTCACAAATCAAACAACCAACTAACTATATTCATCATCACCCAGTCCGAAATCATGTATCAAAATGGGGTCTGGGAAAGTCTAATAGTACGCAGCCTTACCCCTATAGAGTAGAGAGACTATTTCCAGTAGACCCACATGTAAATGTGACAATGAAAAAGTGATGCAGGTTAAAAGAAAAAATAAGTAAAATTGATATGTTAAAAGATTATGCAAATAAAATTAAAATAAATATATAAATAAATAAAATAAAATAAAACCAAAGAATATACTTGATATGGTGCCCAGATCTGCTAATATTTGTTAAACTGCAAAGTATGGCTCTTCTTGTCTCTAGTTGGGCTAGGAGTCCCTGCTCAAATACCCTGTGAGTATGATATTCCTACAGTTGTAGACAGCCTCGCGGGACCTTTCCCCACATACGTTGAAAGGCCAAGTAGTATGACATAATGACTTGTCCGCAATTCGCAACTAGAAAAGATGGATTGGACACTGGAGTTGGACTTCCTACGCGGTAAATACATTGTGAGCGTTGCAATAAACAGATCATAAAACTTACTCGACTATTTTGGTGAGCTTTAAAGCGTATCTTTTACCCTTATCTAACCACACCAAAATTTTCTATTTATACTTTTCTCCTTTTATAGTCACTAAGAGTTATTTTCTCACAGTGTCGCACTAAAGCATTAGAGTGCCTTCTGCTCACATGCCCAAACCACCTAAGCCTGGTTTCTCTCAACTTGTTGGCAATACTAGCCACCTGTAATATGTTTCTCACCGCACAATTTCAAATCTTATCTCTTCTGGTAATGTCACACATCCACCGAAGCATATGCATCTTTACTACCAACAACTGTCTTGTGTGTCTACGTTTGATGGGCCAACATTAAGCCCTATATAACAAGGTTGACCAAATCGCCATTCTATAAAATTTCCCTTTGAGTTTTAAAGAAATCTTTTTATCACATAAGATCCCTGATGCGCTTCGCTATTTGACCCACCTATATCTGATTCGATGGACTATATCAGCATTGATATTACCATTACTCTGAATGATGGACCTGAGGTATTTAAAACTCAATTTTTACGGTATGACATCAGTACCAATTACTATTGCTGCCTTATGAACCATCTGGCTTCCCGAAAAGTTGCATTCTAAATATTTTGTCTTAGTCTTGCTCATTCTAAAACCTTTTGATTCTAACGTTTCTCTCCAACATTTTAACTTGAAATTGACCCCCTCCCTGGTCTCATCCACTAAGACAATATCATCAGCAAATAACATATACCATGGTACCTCTCCTTGAATATGTTTGGTAAGCTCAATTAACACTAATGCAAACAGAAAGGGGCTTAAAACAGAGCCTTGGTGTAGTCCAAAATTGATAGAAAACGTTTTTGTGTCGCCTCCTATCGTCCTTATGCTAGTCAATGCTCCTTTATACATATCCCTAATTACACGTATATAAGTCATAGGAATTCCCTTAGCCTCCAAACACCTCCATAAGATTTCTTGAGGAACCCTGTCATAAGCCTTCTCTAAATCAATAAAAACTATATGTAAATCTCATTTTTGTTCCCTATAGCATTCTAATTAACCTACTGAGGAGATTTATTACTTTTGTCGTTAACCTACTAGGCATAAATCCAAATTAGTTGGCCGATATAGAAGCTGCTCTCCAGACTCTCTTTTCAATAATCTTCTCCCACAGCTTTATGGTGTGACTTATTATTTTGATGCTTCTATAGTTGTGACAATGTTGGATGTCCGCTTTGCTCTTATATAATGAGATCAACCTACTCAATCTCTATTCATCTGGCATTTTGGTTGACTCTAGGATCACATTAAAAAACTTAACTAACCACTTAATATTGACAACTCCTATTCGCTTCCATACCTTTATAAGGATCTCATCAGACCTTACTACCCTTTTACTCCCTATCTCCCTCAAAACCTTCGTAATTTCTCCCCTTGTGACCTTTTCACATTGAGGTCAGTTAAGAAAAAGCTTTGACATAGAAGATTTGCCTAACTCTATGCTGACAAAGATGTCTTCGTTATATAGGCCATAAAAGTATCCCTGCCATCTACTCTTGATGGCATGGGCCTCCGTGAGTACCTGACCTGCTTTATCTCGTGTACAACAGACTTGGTTGAAATCCCTCGTCTTACGTGTCCTATCTCGTGCCAACTTGAAAAATTTTTGTGCTCCCTTGTATGTATCCAAATCCCTGTACATAGTCTCATATGCTTCTCCTTTAGCCACTAAAATTGTCTTCTTTGCCAGTTTGTATATTAGTCTATTAGTTTCTCGCTCCGTCTCTGTCGTACTTACTAAAAGGTCTTTGTATGCTCTCTTTTTCGCCTTTACCGCCCCTTGAACCTCTGCCAACCACCACTAAGATTCCACCCGCTGCCCCTGCCCTTTAAAGACTCATAGGAGTTTTATAGTGGTTTCTGTCACTATAGGGGCTACTCCCTCTCACATCCGATTAGCATCTCCTCTCACAGCCCATACGACTCCATATCGGATTTGAGTCATAAATGGTACCACCATGCCCCCTTTTAGATTCCAGAATCTAATTTTACTACATCGCTTAGTAAATTAACGAGTCCTCCAACCTTAATTTCTAGATCCAAAACCAACAATTTATGTGGGGTTGATAAGCATGCAGCCGGAAGCACGTTGCAATCCTTGCACCATGCTGTGGCTCTCTTCCTAACAAGGAAATAATCAATTTGCATCTTGGTCGTGCTACTCTTAAATGTCACCAAGTGCGCCTCGCTTTTCTTAAATAAGGAATCTGTTATCACTAACTCAAACGCTATGGCCATGTCCAATAAGGCATTTCTACTTTCATTTTTAGTGTCGTAACTGAAGTCCCTATAAGTTCCTATATATCTGTCTGAAATAGCCCCTATATGTCCATTAAAATCGCCTCCTAAGATAACCTGCTCAGTATTAGAGATTTGTAGAAGCACTCCATCCAGCACCGCCCAGAATAGATGTTTTTGTTGTTCGTCTAAACCTACTTGAGGTGCATATGTATATACTACATTGAGAACATCATTGCTAAGAACAACTTTAGCCACTGTAATACTATCATTTACCCTTGTGATCCCCACCATTTGGTTTATAAGTTCCTTGACCACTAGGATACCTACCCCATTCTGCTTCTACGTACCTTCTGAGCACCATAGTTTGAATTTCCCTATCTCCTTTGCTTTAGCTCCCGACCACTTAGTCTCCTGAATGCAGGCTATTTGTATCATGTACTTATCTAAAATCTCTATTAATTATAAAGACTTTCCCGTAAAGGTCCCAATGTTCCAAGAGCTTATTCTCAGTCTGTCGTCCCCTTTTATATTCTTGTATGTTAAACATACCAAATTGCTTGCACGAATTCCATCCGAGCGATTTAAAGTCATCCCTCCTAGCTCATGGCCCCCACACTTTCCCGTAGTTACTATCCTAAAAAGTCCTTGGTATTCTCAAATAAATAAATAATTAAAAATAATAAATCAATAAAAACTTATTTTCCAAAAAAAGCCTCATTACTGCACAAGGAATAACAAAATAGAAACAAAATGCATGACCGATTAGTACATGTACAGAAACTCACTAAAAAATAATCTGTCGAATCCCGCACAATAAAAAATCGTGGTTACATTTGGAAGCAGATGTAAAAAAATATGAATGCTTGTTAGAGCTTAGGTGCTTTACTGAAGTTGCATGCAGGAGACAGGGATGTCATGTTAGGTAAGGAAAGAGTTTAGGGAGAGAGACTTTTGGAAGATGTTGCTTGATGATGTTATAAAAAAATCTATCGACCTTGTCTTATAAGAGAAGTAGTGTAAGAAAATAGAGCGGAGTACCAACAGGTCGCAATGGGAAAAGACTGATAGTTTTTTTAGGACAACAACAGACATGTTAAGAGGCTCAAGAATGCTAAGAGGAAACGATCAACTAATGCATTACAAGAAACCACACAGCACTGTCCCGTACAACAGTCTTGTACAATATGAACAATAGCTGTAAACAAGGCATGATCTATACCCCGAGATAGCTTGTTCATTAGTCAAAAACACCCAGTCCATGTTTCCAGAAGAATAGTCATGGAAAATATACAGTGAAAACGAGAAAAGGAAGAACACATTTGATCCTAGCTGTAAACCTCACTTGATATCTATACCACGAGATTCATACTATACAGAAGACATGAAAAGGAGAATTTAACAACACTACATACTAAAAACAGATATCACACAGAAATGAAAAACCAACAGTAACTACATGGATGGCTAGAAACTGCCACCCCTTACCTCCACACACGGTTGGGAGCCACTAGTGAGTGTATTCCCACTTAAAGGCCAAAGAAAGTAGCTTTTTCTATCCAACATCAATGTAGACTTGACATGAAAATAAGTAAAACACATACCTAGGCCGACAATCATGTGAAACCCACTGGCAGTATACGTCGGTGTGGGAATGCTCCTAACGCTCTCCTTGTTTCTAGTGGTGACTGGTGTAGGATGCTATCCCACTTCTACAGAAATTTAGAAATAAAGAAAACTAACAGAAGATGGAGAAACTGTACCATGATTGGCCTTACACTTCCAAATTAATAACATCTCTAAGTTTTCACACAAACCCATGCACCATCAACGATGTAATGCATATCAGCGGACTCTTGGACCTTATAGATGCGAAATAGAAATAGAGAAGAGGTGTAATATAAGAGAAGAGGAGCAAGATAGGTGGAGGATATTTCAAAGGACAAAAGGATACGCAAGTGGACCACCAAGACTCATAAGCTTAGGCTTAATCATTTTTCACATTTCAGACATTGGACTTGTAACAGCCCGGACCACCCACTCACAAATATTGTCCGCTTTGGGCCTTGGCCCAGTAAAGTCCTCACGGTTTTGCTCTTCCCACTCTCGGGAAAATGCGTCTATGAGGGAGAGATTTCTATAACCTTATAAGGCCCACTTCGTTCCCCTCTTCAATCGATATGGAAATCTAACATTTCACTTCCCTTGGAGGTCCAACGTTCTCGCTAGCCCACAGGCCTGGATCCACCCCCTTTGGAGGCCCAGCATCCTTACTGGCACACAGGACTGGATCCACCTCCCTTGGAGACCCAGCGTCCTTGCTGACATATTGATCCGGGTACTGGCTCTGATACCATTTGTAGCAGCCCGGACCACCTGCTCACAAATATTGTTCACTTTGAGCTTTAGCCCAGTCAAGCCCTCACGGTTTTGCTCTTCCCACCCTTGAAAAAATGTGTCTGTGAGGGAGAAGTATCCATATTCTTATAAGGCTTACTTTTTTCCCCTCTCTAATCGATATGAGAATCTCACAATCCACCTCCTATTAGGGCTCAGCGTCCTCGCTGACATACTGATCCGAGTACTGGCTCTGATACCATTTGTAACAGCCCGGACCACCTGCTTACAGATATTGTCCATTTTGGGCCTTGGCCCAGCCAAGCCCTCACAGTTTTGCTCTTCCCACCTTTGGGAAAACGCGTCTATAAGGGAGAGGTTTTCATAGCCTTATAAGGCCTACTTCATTCCCCTCTCCAATCGATATGGAAATCTAACAGGACTAACTGAGCATGTAAACATCATTGCTTTGCTCTTATCCTCCTATCTACACCAAAAATTATCAAGCCAAAAGTTAAAAAGTTGCAACTTTACTATCACAAACGAAATGGACTATGTTTTTTTCTTTCCCTTGTAATGGGTGACGATTCTTACAAAGCAAACAACTTTTGGTTTCTAAGACACGTGAGAGAGGATGAAGCAACAAGACAACTGTCTATGAAACATTAAGATTCCCTTTCCAGTCTATGAGCATTTTCTTTCTTTTTTTTTTCTCCTTACTTGAAGATCGAAGTTATAAAGATCAACAAAACTCATCAACAAAACCTAATCCCTCATCCAATCGAAACAAAAGACAAACATAACTTCATCATCAAAACCCCTCACTCAATCAAAACCCATCAACAAAAATTCATCACCCAATCGAAACAACAAGAATAAGTTACCTAGAAGAGAAGACAAATGGTAGAAGGCTAGGTTGACTTCAATAGACAGTAAAGTTTCTGGAGAAGGGAATCACGAGATTGAAGAAGTGGAAGAAGTTTCGGGAGGCAGGCTCACGAAGAAGTGGAAGAAGTTTTAGGAGGCTCGCAAAGAAGAAACATAAGAAGGATAAAATTGTCTTCAATAATATTTCTTCGTTAACATTACTTGTTCTTGGAATAGATAAAGACAGGTAAGGATCATTTTTACTTATTCCCCAAAGTTAAAGAATATCTATTTTATGATTAGTTATTCTGTGAATTGTTTCTAACTAAATACAGACTTAACTAATACGCTAGGAATATGCTAGGAATAGAATAGCTATTCCGTTGTACCAGACATGCCATTAGTTTCTAAAATTTACAATTCATTCTTAACCTTTTACTATGAGAAAAAAAAGTTTGCCTTACACGTGCATTTCTATTTGGCCGTCTGAGATGAACACAATGTTAAGCAGCTTATGTAGATAGGACCCCAGAAACATACATAATTGGGAGCTAGCAAGAATTCCAAATTGTTCAGGATAGAAGCATGTGGAACTTCTTCAATAATTAGCTTGCTCAAATCATTTAGCACTTTGAATTAATAATTGAGTATTATTTTCTTTATTTTCCTTGATTATGTTGGCCTTCGTAGAGATTTCTAGCTAGGCAACAGTGTGAATAATTTGTATTATTTTTCTTTGGTCTTGAAATTCATTAGCTCCGATTGAGACAATCGTGCAATGTGGTTTACAGACACACTTTGGGTTCAGGTTCTCCGTGCTAAGTACCAGGTGGACCCTCACAGCATTCCCCAGACTGTCGCAAGGCATGGGGCTTCGATCATCTGGAGGGGCATTTCAGCCACGTGGAAGTACGTTCGGCAAGGACTCAAATGGCATTTGGGTGATGGCAAACGTATCAAATTTTGGTTGGATGCCTGGGCGAGTGATTGGGGTCCGTTACTCCTCGTCACCACCTCCCAACCCCCGGACACTATGCTACAGGCTTCTGTCAGGGACATGGTACATGACAATGGCAGCTGGCTGTGGTCTCAATTCCAAGCATTCCTTCCTTCTAGCGTTTGCATGACTATCGCGGCAACTACTCCCCCTCATGATGGGATGGAGGAGGACCGGTTTACATGGGGGCCCAATCAGAATGGGGTTTTTACTACCGCTTCTGCCTATGATCTTATCGAGGATATTCCTGCGCCTGATAGCAGCTATTTTTGGAAATTAATATGGAAATGGGATGGCCCTCAGCGGATACGATCGTTCATGTGGCTCCTGGCCAATAACAAACTCCTGACTAACCATCAGCGCGTGGTGCGCCATATTGCCACGGACTCTACATGTTCCTACTGCGCTCAGGAGGAAACTATTTTGCACGCGCTCAGAGACTGCAGAAGGGCGAAGTCGTTTTGGCTTCAATTCCACAAAGTACGCCTGGATTCTGCCTTTTTCCACCAGTAATTAGACCGGTGGCTCACTGTCAATCTTGGTGATCCGGACTATCTGCAGAGATTTGGGTGGGCAACCATTTTTGGCGTCTCGTGCTGGTTCTTGTGGCAGTGGCGCAATAAGAGCATTTTTGAAGAAGACTTCGTTTGGCCCGCTACCGGGGCTAAGGTGGTCCTTGACTATGTTGCCTGGATAGTCAAAGCCAAGGAAGTAGCAGGTAGAGCCTTTCCGGGCCAGGGCATCCCACTTGGGACCCCTATAGTTTGGACTAAACCGCGAGAGGGTTGGGTTAAAGTAAATACAGATGGAGCGGTTAAGACTGATATCGGACTCGCCTCTGCGGGTGGTCTGATCAGGAATAGTCAGGGCCATTGGTGTGGAGGTTTCTTGCAGAATATGGGCGTGTGCTCCCCAGTGATAGCCGAACTTTGGGGGGCATACTCGGGTCTCCTTCTCGCATGGAACCTTGGTTATCGTCGAGTAGTACTAGAGATGGATTCCTTGGAGGTTATGAATCTACTATCTTCGTCTGTTTTGCAGGTTCAGGCAGATCCTTCCTTGGTTCGGGGTTTGCGAGATCTTCAAACCCGAAATTGGGACATCCAGATCCAGCATATCTTTCGGGAAGGGAATCGATGTGCTGATTTGTTGGCTCACTTAGCTT
>JAOQML010000197.1:44987965-45003256 GCA_027568935.1 Erythroxylum urbanii | reverse complement strand
AACTCCACAAGTTATATTTTATATGTCCAATTAAAATGCCAAAACTAAATAAAAGATATATACAATATATCCTAACACACTACTTCCTTCTTCTTCCATAGTTCTTCTCTCGTTCCAGTACATAGTAATAACAAGTCTAAAGTAACAAAACTTGAGACAAATAGAGTAAAGTTCACCACAAAAGCTGGAGTAGGAAACTTGAGGGTGACAAAAGAGTACAAAAGATTTATAGTATAGAACAATTCAATGAATTGGGATTAGAAAAATTATAGAGAAATAGAGATGGGAATTCTAAAATTAGAATTAAGGATTTTATTTTGTTAAAATGATTTAATTAGTTTAAGGAAGTAAAATTAAGGATAAAATAAAAATAAGAAAATAATTTTATTAATTAGAATATTTTAGGTTTCTTTTAAAATTATTAATAAATTTTAAGTGTCACAGTACGCCCGTGATACTATAAGCCTATTTTAAAGATAAAATATTATTATTTTTTACCATGTTTGAAATGACGTAGTATTAGTAAATAAAGGACGATGCTAGGTCTTTATTAGAATTTCTATTCACATAGGATTTAATTTGAATATTTGTAAAATGTTAAGATTTAATGTGTATTAAACTGAAAATGTTAGGATTATTTCTACGCTTTTTTTTCTAATTGTAAAACAACAAAATCTTTTAAGGTTAAAAAATGATTATTTTAAAAAATTATATGACTAGCCACGTCACAAAGGTGTTTTAAATCAAAATTGACTCATTTTTCTCTTTCTCAATCATTGTACAAGTTTGAAATTCTCAACTTATGGATGTAATTATTTTGAATTGGTACCAAAACTCTTGATGTCAATTGATTTACAATAAATCAAACTAAATGGCCTGAATTCCAAAAGAATACGAAGTGCAGAAGTTGCTGTCTTCTTGCTTATATGTATAAGATCTCCTTGTTCTCACTTCCTTATCGATTCTCCTATATAACCCAAAACTATATCTAATACATAAATAAGAATTGTACTTTGGGTTAAAACTACAACAGACTGTAGTTTCCTACTCCTATATTTCATTAGACTGACACAGACACTCATATTTGTGGGTCGTGGACTTTTTGGTAATCGATAGAGGGAAACTACACAGGACTGCAAAAAGATATTGCTACATTAAGTTTCCCATGCACACATAACGAGTCTTAAGAAATCCGAATGCCCAACAAATTTGATTCTTTGCATTGATTATGGTGTTAATTGGGATTAATATGCAGTTACGCGTTACCAAGGGGCCTAAGTGGATGTGCAAGTTCTCAACATAGGGTGGTTGTGAAATGCGATCATGCATCAAACGGGTTTGGTGTGCTGGCTATACGAACATGCAAGTGCAGAGTTAAAGCCAAAGCACGCTATCTTCAACCCCATTTTTAGGAAATTTGATAAATTACTTTATTAATCATTTAAGAGAAAAAATTATAATTCAAGAAAAGGAGAGTGGCGGTTAGTGTGTGAGGATGGAGATGGTGATGAGGTGATGGGGGGTTTTCTGCTGACGATAAGATATTGACTACTTCGATCCCAAATGAGATCAAATAGATGGGCCCCAATTGGTCGATCATCTGGCCAGCACCCGACCCTACTCCTACCCCACCATCAAAAACAACAACCTTTTTCTATTTTATTGTATTAAAATATTAAATATTTCCGTTGAAGTCAAATTCAATGCTTCTTTCTTCTTCTTCTTCTTCTTCTTCTAATGATAATAATTAATTATAGAACTCTGTCGAGACAATTAAAAATAAAAGGAATTAAGATTGATTATCAATAATTTAATGTTTCTCGTAATAATAAAGATAAAATTATTGAATAATGTTTTTGAAAAATTTTAAGTAATGTATTAAATAAAATTTTCTTTTTTATATTTGTTAGGCCTTATTTAATAAACAACTTATCATCTATTTTTTAGTTTGTTTGGTTGTATAGCTGAAAATTTAATATGAAAAAGTCAATTATACCCTAATCTGCATATACCTGAAACTGGGTGTCAAACTCGTTGCTTTCTGAAATTGAGAGAAAATGGAAGAGATTCACTGAAATAGAAGAAACAGATAAACCCCATAAACCCCTTTTGATGGTTTTCTTCACCTAGGATTACGCCAGGAGCCACCTCTCTGTTTATCCACCTTTTCTGCTGTAGCAACTCTGTTGATCCTCCAGCTCAAAAGTCTGCTCTTTGTTTCTTCCCTTTGTCCTTCTTTGGCTGTTGTCTCAGCTACTCTTCTTTGCAGTTTTCTTTCAATTCCCACAAGTAATTTTATCTGTTTGATTACGCGGACATCATGATAACACACTCTACTGAGATTTTATTCACTTTTTATGTATTTCTTCTTCCCTTATTTCCCCACTGTTGAGGGCAAAGAAGTGGCTTTGGTGTTTTGATTGATAAAAAGCCGTCTCTACAATGCTGGAGATAAAAACAACTTATTTTACTCGGCCGACTTTTGAGTTTCACTTAATGTTTCTTAAGAAATATTAACGTATAATACTCATATTTTTATTTTTTTCTTAAAATTATATTCTTATAAGTCATTTAATTAATACTAAACAGTTATTTTTATCAAATATTTTTAATAAACAGTTGATATTATCCACTAATTAAATCAGCTGTTAACTAATTACTACTAGAATCAGCTAACAAATACTACAATCCGCTAATTACATAATGATGATTAATTATTTCATCACTCAAAATGTTATTAAATAAAATTTCCCACAAGATCTTAACAAAATTGTGTTTATAACTTCTATAATATATCCCTTAATTAGAGGTCTCAAATTCGAGCTTTAAGAATAAAAAAAATCTGTTTGACCAGTACTTTACTTTTTATGAACTGACTCGGTACGAACAAGAATTAATTTGAGTGTAAATAATTTAAAAGTGTCTTTTTATAATTAAGACTCTCTTAAAATACCTCATAAGTTAACCCTAAAAAACATTCTATGATACAGTAACTTTATGTAATACTGGAGAGAAATTCTGAAAAGAGAAAAGATAATTATAATTATTACTTTCACTTTCTTTGCGTTGAGATTATTATCAATTATTGAACATAGAAGCCGCCAATTAAGCTTAAGCGTCAGGGAGGTTGCTGTCAACATGCTGACTACATTCATCTGTACCCTTTTCCTTTGAGAAAATATCTACAGTGGAAAAGAAATATGCAGGGAGACTATTTTCTGCGATTTATGATCATTTTGGAGCACAAAAGGAATGAAAATCAGAATGCCCATTCATCTAGTCGCATCAACAGACTATTAGAAGAGGTGGGGACTTGGGATTGGTGGGTTTGCATAACACAAGCATGACATCTGAAGCGTAATGATCCCTCTCTATCTTTTTGATACCTTGTGCTCGTTGTGGTCCCCACACCCCATTCCGTGTCAACGTGTCAGCATTTCTAGTTTCTCTCACACATGTCGACTCATCAATGGGTCCATCACCCCTTTCCTCTCACCTAGCAAATCCAAATTACGCTTTCACCCTTTAACCTCATCATGTGCTCAAATGTGATTGGTCCTTCCGAACTTCGTAAGGTCACTGAATCGCAGTCAATCCGATCCTCAATGCGCATTTAAAAGGAATGGTCATGCCACTTGCAAACAATATTAAAGCCAAAACTCTTTTACCGAGAAAAAAAAAGCCAAACTCTGACAGAACAGAATCTACTTATATGACATGTTCTTCTCCCAGTCTGAGGTCGCATTTTCTCATCAGTTTCACTGCTAACTAACAAAACCCAGAACCTTGGTTGCACCAATGGAAAGCACCGACTCGTCCGCCGGTTCACAGCAACAACCGAACCTCCCTCCTGGGTTCCGTTTCCACCCAACCGATGAAGAGCTTGTGGTTCACTACCTCAAGAAAAAGGCAACCTCTGCCCCTCTCCCGGTAGCAATTATCGCTGAAGTTGATCTCTACAAGTTTGATCCATGGGAATTACCAGGTACGTAAGTGTAAGGCGTGTATGGTTTCTGGTGTAGTCGTTGTTGTTTTTACGATAAACTGTGGATAATAAAGATGAGTTCTTGGTCTGAGAAGTGATGGGTTTTTGTTTGATTTTCAGCTAAGGCTACGTTTGGCGAGCAAGAGTGGTACTTTTTCAGTCCTCGTGACCGGAAGTACCCTAACGGAGCGAGGCCGAACAGGGCAGCGACTTCGGGGTATTGGAAGGCTACGGGAACTGATAAGCCGGTGTTAACATCAGGTGGTACTCAGAAGGTTGGTGTTAAAAAGGCACTTGTTTTCTACGGTGGAAAGCCACCCAAAGGGGTTAAAACCAATTGGATTATGCACGAGTATCGGTTGGCTGATAACAAAGTGAGTAACAAGCCACCAGGATGTGACCTGGGGAATAAGAAAAACTCCTTAAGGGTAATGATCATCCACTTTTGTATGGCTTTTGCTATTGAGTTTCTTTTGTCTTTTCATGGTACTTGAGGAGTCATTGCTTAATATCTACTGGCGGTGGTTCTCACAATTTATTCTTTTTTTCCCTAGCTTGACGATTGGGTGCTTTGTCGAATATACAAAAAAAACAACTCGCACAGACCAATGGATCATGATAAAGATGATTCAATGGACGATATGCTTGGCTCAATTCCACCATCCTTATCGGTTAGTAGCCACCAGAGCACTAGACTGCAGCGTGCGAAGGGCCCAACCTTTGGAGCATTGCTTGAAGGCGAGCAGAACTTTTTTGAAGGACTAATGAGCTCAGATGGAACCAACAACACCAACTCTGTGCCGCAATTGGCCTCTTCACTTTCCAAACCAGAGCTCTCAATGCTTCCTCTCAAAAGGACACTCCCATCGCTTTATTGGCCCGACGAGAACGACGCCGCCGGCGCTTCATCAGGCAAGAGATTTCAAGGGGAAAACGACGATGGAGGTGCTGTGAGGACTGGTGGGAATGGTTCCATAGCCTCTCTGCTTAGCCAATTGCCTCAAACGCCTGTATTGCACCAACAGCCAATGTTCGGATCTTTGGGAGATGGATTACTTAGGCCACCTTATCAACTTCCAGGAATGAATTGGTACTCGTAATTCTTCTCCAGGTGGTCGGTATATATATACTATATATACATAGGCATATGGTGAATACCTGCATATAACATATCCAGGCCTAAGTCATGAATTTTCTAGGTAGATTATAAGATTGTAAGCAGCCAAGACTAATGGTGTAATACTGATATAGTGGTGAGTTAGTTAAGATTAATGGGGTGTTGAGATTTTGTTTCTTTGGAACAGATTAGATAGATCACTGGTTGGCCTTGGAGTAGTTCCTCTGACAGCGAAGATTCTTCTACCAATTTCAAGTGAGACCATGGATACATCGAACATGTTTCCTCGGAGAAGTTATTTCATAGTCCAACATCCTATATAATTCGTTCTTCAAAGCAGGGATGTCACACCAGGAAACAAAATAAAAAGGAAAGTGGAAGATAGAGAGAGAGAGAAAGAGTGAAATCGATGTAGAAAATTTTTTAAAAAAAGTTGAAGAATATGGATATATTTTACTTTAAGATATACCTTTAACCTAGTATAGAAGTTTTTCCACCGAGGAATATATAAGCCTTGCTTAGTTATTTTAAGAAAAATAGCATTTATGATTTGGGTGCTGTATATGCGTGTTCATCTTATTGGACCATCGACACAAGCATATTGTATATGGATCGTATGCATCCAGTTAAATAACTCCAATCTTCCACTTCGGAGATGGCGTACATTGTGACTTATATTCTTTTGCATTCTATTTCAGTTTAATGAATTTCTGAATTATGTAATCGCTTCCTAGAAGTAAAAGGTTATAGATGTTTCTTTCTTCTATATTCAAATCTTGTTATATGTATGATCTCCTTCACAATCTCTTAAGTTTACTAATCTTCTATAACAAAATAAGCTGTAACAAAGAAGTGAAACTATGATGATTACTCAGAAGTTTATGAAACGAGAAATAGAAATTAGATCAATAAACGTGATCAACTATATCCAATTTCTACTTCTCATGTTCCCAGGTTTTCACCAGTTGTATATTTTTTCTTTCTTTCAAAAAAAGAAAAAGAAAAAGAAAAATTATATCTTCCATCTTGGATAATTAAGTAGTGATATATATCTTGTTCGAATGAATGTATTTGTGGTTGATAATCCTAAGCAGCCTCTACATTATCAGTTGAAGATGTAGCATTAGTCTTTAGGAACATTTTAATAACAAGGGAAAGGAACAGAAACAAATTCAATAATATGCATGATTCTCCATTACTATTTGCGGCTTGACCTCGTTATAGTCGTCATCTCTAATCATCAAACAAATTTCGTTTCTCTTTGTTTGTGGATAATTCTATATGCAATCATTAATCCACTCATTTAACAAGGTTTTAATGCGCAGTGATTTACAGAAGCAATCGCCAGCCTAATGTAAATTTAAGCTCCTACATGTTTATAGATGCAACTAACTCATGTAAATATCTCCTTACACCTATAATTAATTATAACCATCGTTATTATAACTAGGATTTTATATTTGGTAAAAATAAACTGAACAAATTGATATCCCAGGCAATCGGACAATATTAAAAAAAAGTTTGTCGTCTATGGATGATCCCAAAACAAATAAAAGTTTATGAGAGAAAATGAAGGTTACTGACATTTGTGCTTTCTTGCGCCCTTTTGTTAGAATATTACAAAAGGATGTGACTTAGGGATTAAGGCTTTTAGGAGGATTATAAAATAGAGAAACGAAAATAGAGAGGATGAGTGAGAGAAATTAGAAATTACAGTCTTTTTCAATTAATAACTACAAGTTTTGGTTGGATACATCTCTTTCTTGAAAGATACTCATGAATAGTCCTATTATAGGGATTTCGTCAGCTTTCATGTATGGACAGTCGAAGAAGTGCACATGAGAGCTCATGCACCCCATAAAGGATCAAAAACTGAAAGCACATTTACCTTTCACTATTTCTCTTCTCTAAAAAACAAGCACTAATCTTTGAGATCAAATTTTGTATTGAATACTTTTACATAATATCCTCCGATAAGAATACAAAAGCTATTTGAAGGGGTGGGTGTCATTTTCACTGATTTGGATGATAAGACATAGCTAAGTATACTCCATGACCTCTAGAGAGGTCACACTAATTGACAATAAGAGGCTACCTCACAAATGGCTTTTGCTCTTTGCTCAGTATACGGGACCATCTCGCTGTAATCGAATGGAATCAAAAACCACACAAAATTAAAACCATCTCTTTAATTGCATTACCTTTCTAAGGAAAGCGTACAAACCAACTTTACGAGATATTCTATATTACTGTTACTTAATTTTTGGTATACAAATTGAATTGTGTCATCAAGTGCGTGTTATATATATTTATTTTTGTATGTATCCCGAGTCCACTTGTGTATAGATGACGCTAAGCTTTGGTAGAGCATATAATCTTTGCAATTGCTGATTCTCTTACAATAACATAAGAGGACTCCACATGCGTCATTACAACCGTAGATGTTCATTTACATAAACGTCAGTATATGATATATTTATCTCCACTGACAATCTTCATGGCTTGAGAAACATAGAAGTTCCAGAACTTGCGTATGCTTGTGAATGATAGGTAACAATAGAGAGGGATGAGGATCGCGGGTATTCTTGAATGAGCAGACATTATCAAGGTTTTAGGTGGAATAAAAGCTAATCCTTGTGAATGCTAAACGGACAGACATTAATGCAGTCCTAATCTTTCATCAATGAACCTACCAAAAGAATGTGACATTTTATTGATGAACCAACTGATATTCTTAACAATACTTGAAATTCTTTATAGCAGGAAATAGAGACTAATTAACATCTGAATTGGCTTCAATCAGTAAAGTTGACAAATGGGCTACGAGTTGTTATTAACATAAAACAGCATGGCCCGGTGCTCCAGTCCTGACTGACTCATTTGTTATAATCCAGCACACAGCTTTCCTGTAAGTTTTACTTATACGGCATTTGCTATGCATAGGGTTGCTTTCTAGTATAGTACAGTATGACCTTAATCAAAGATTAAGCTAGGACGCACATTGCTAAATATGTGTTCTCGGTGATTTATGATTTGGTTGTTGGATGCAATAAGTCACTAAATCGGTTGGGCTTCAAAAATTGGATTCTTTGGTAATGTCCAGCCATGAAACTAACACTCGTTGAAGCCCATACGGGATCTTTAGAACATGTGTCTTCTAACATGATTCATCTATATGAGGTCTCATATTTGGATCACCGATGCATAATGATTTTATACATCAATACTATTATATGCCTTTTGTAAAGTGAGTACGTAAACAATTATTCATTAGAAAATGTTTATTTGATTTTGAAACCAATTATTTACAAATATCATAGCACAAAATATTTTTTCAACCGAATCTATAATATCAAAAGCATATAGGGAATACAAGACATGTATACATATGTCCATTAACTTTTCATAAAAAAGCACATCTTATCTGTTAGTAAAACGAAATTAATAAAATTGTCTATATTATTATCCTTAAATATAATAATTCTCTTTCAATTCATTATTATTTATTTATATTCATGGACGCTAATTTTCAGAAAAATTCTTTTGAACAATTGTACTTAAAATTACGTGATCAATATAAAGTACTCAACGAAATCATTCTAACCATAGCTTATTGGTACAGATATTAATGTTAATAGTTACATGCGATGGGAGTAACGGCACTAGATTCATGCCATATATTGGAAGAAGATTCTAATGAATAATCAGGATAAATGGCAACAATCAATCGAAGGAGCTACTCAACAATACCAAGTAAACGCAGCGGTCTGACCAATTGTGTCCGTACATAATTGCCAGTCCAAAACTACGGCTTGTTGTGGCCCACGCGGCTTTTAGTTGGGTGTAGATAGATCAAACGTTCGGTTGGTCAAGGTCTTCGGAGCAGTAACTTAACATAATTCAACATACGAAAGTCTTCGAGTCTCGTTTCTTTGAAGAAGCATCAGGTCTGACACGGGGTTGCAAATACCGTATATAAGTATAACCCAGGTTGGCACCATGCTTAAACAAGTCAATCATTCAAGTAGATTTTTCTTTGGGATCAAGAGTATGCAGAGAGCTTCTCGGGAAAGGTCACAAATTCCTGGTTGGCAGTCGACGGTGACCGGAAACATGGGTGGAGGCCACCGTGTTCGTCGCAGTGGTCAGCCAACAGTATCATCTTCTAGGCCACGACTAATTTGTACATGCGCCAGCCGTCCGGGCTCAGTCAAGTGTAGCAGACACGGTTACATAGTACCAACCCAGAAGCTGAGGAGTCAACCTGCGAATAAAGAACTAATAAGGAGAGCACTGACACCTCCAAATCGTAGGTTAACCCTCCGGTGGTTGAATTTCCGGCCAACTCTAAGTCGGCTTTCTAACATGTCCTTGGCTTAGTTTATATAAACTTCAAATTCTTGATGACCATGATTTTGGATTCAGTCGACTGCGTGAAGAAAAACAAATCAAGTTCTTCCATTTCGATGTACTTTATATTCATTTATTAATCTACGATTGCCTGTACATAATCATTTTCAAAACCTCTTTTCCTCTTCCGGAAATTTGTCTGGCAGGAGGATGAGACCTCTTGTGTTTCAATTTTCATACAATTTCTGAAGGTGTTTCAATTTGTGTTCGTATAGAAACAAAAGAAGGCAGTACAATAGTCAATAGGTGAAGTTCCTCCACTGGCAAGTTGTAAGAAACATTTATCATAACCTACTTGTCTTTTGATCGAACTTGAAGTGAGCAAGTTGTAAAGAACATGATACCTCACAATTTCACTTAGAAGGAACTTTTCAGATCAATTAAATTTTATACTATTATTTTTGCTGTTTGCCTATACTTAAATTATATAGCACAATAAAATATAGTACATCGGTTAAACTTTGTTTGATATTTTTTATTTATAATAATAATAATTTTTTAAAAGGACGAGTTATTTAAATTATTAAATTTTATTTTAAATAACAAAATAAAATAGAGTGAAAGAAGATGAAAACCAAATATTTAAACTAAAAATCAACCTAAAATGTTATCTATTATTACATTTAACTTTAAATGTTTATTAATGCTGAAGAAAATACAAAATTTATAAGGAAAATTTCTACAGTGGCCGGTGGGTCTATTATCTTTGACCTTCACGGATCTTTAATTGAATAGCGTGAGTACTACATCAAACTTATAGAAAAACATTTCTTTCCACCATCTCTTTCACATGGGGTTTGATTGGGCTTCAATTTTTCTTCAAGATTTCATTTCTGATTTCGGCTTTAATCTTCTGGTAAGATTGATTGATAGCTTCTACTTCTCTTTCACAATTCTTGATCTCTGCTGTATCCATGGCGTCTATTGTGCCTTCTATGATTTCTCGAGTTCTTCCGTGTGAGTACCCTCAATCTCCCTGTTACATTTATCACTCATTATACAAGATAAAGTTCATTCTCAATCTTCTGCTTGGTTGAGATGTAACAATTTGATTATTGCTTGGCTACTCAATTCTATAGCCCCTCCTACAGCATCCACAATCTTTTATATATAATATGCAGGGCAGATTTGGGCCATATTGAAACGTAAGTTCTCACAACCAGATGATGCTAGAATCTGTAATTTGCTGTTAATTGTTGGTACTGTCACTCAAGGTTCTAGATCTTTTGATGCCTATTTTACGAAACTTAATGATCTTTGGGAGGAGCTTAGAAGTTATAGACCTTTACCACATTGACAATGTGGAAGCTGTAACCGTGATTGTTTCTAAAAGTTCAGTGATACGCAGAACAAGAATTGTGTTTTCAAATTTCTTAATGGATTGGGAGACTCGTTTTCTAGTCTGAAATCTTGGGTTGTTGTGATGAAGACTTTTTCCTCCCTTGACGAGGTATACCATCTAGGTATTAGAGTTCAAGCTCAGAGATCAAGTCAAGCAGCTGATCATTCTTTTGCTGAGAGTTCTGCAATGATAGTAACTTCAGACTCCGAGAAGAAAAACAAGTCAGATGCCATCCGTCGTCATTGTCACAAGATTGGACACATTAAGGATAAGTGCTATAGGTTGATCGGGTTTCCACCACACTTTATTAATAAAAGGAATTCTGGTACTGGATCGTACAACTTGATTATTGCTGTTGTGGTGGCTACAGAGGCAGGATTTGTTGGACAAATTAATGACATTTATGTGGCAGCTTCTACTTCATTCCCAGTGTCTAACGCTCCAACTGACTCTAAGTCGAGATCTTAATGAGCCTACTCATACAGCTTGTAATCCAGCAGCCATTTCAGCCTTATCTACCAAATCTACAATTCATGCTGGTGAATTTACTCTTCCTATCAGTCTTATTCACTAGGCTTTTAAGTCATCCACTACTTTACCCTTTTTTCCCATTCATGGATTGCGGATACTAGTGCGACTAATCATATATGTAATTGTCTACCGTTGTTTCCTTCCTATAAATCAGTTCATGGTATTGTTGTTCACTTACCTACTGGTGTTTATGTTCAGTTCTACATATTGGAATTGTCATTCTTGCATCCTCTCTTATACTCAAGAATGTGCTTCATATTCCAAGTTTCCATGTTAATATGCTGTCAACGAGTCAATTAACTGCGAACCATCGTTACAATCTCATATTTACTGCTAATTGTTGTCATATTCAGGAGCTGAGCACTTGGACAATGATTGGAACTACCAAAATTAAGGTAGCACTATTATTGTTCGAGCCTTCTCCAGCTTCTTCTGGTTTAAAATCCTTTATCAGTTTACATGCACATTCTGCCACTACTTCTTTCTTTGATCTTTGGCATTTTCTCCTGAGTCATACACTAGTGGATAGAATAAATTTGTTGAATAAATCACATCCTGACTTCTCTTGTAATTGCTTGGATTCATATATTATTTGTCCTCTGGTAAAGCAAAAGAGATTACCATTCCCTTTACATTTTCCAATCACTACACATCCATTTGAGCTTGTTCACATGGACATTTGGACCATATTCTGTTGCATCATTGGAGGGTTATCCCTATTTCCTTACCATAGTAGATGATTTTACCAAGTTTACCTGGGTTTTCTTGTTGAGAGCAAAATCAGAAGTTTTTATGCTTGTTGTTCAATTTTACCACTTAATAAAAAAATCAATGTTCTTGTTCCATTAAAACCATCAGGACAGACAGAGGTCCAGAATTTGCTCTTTATTATTTCTTTCAAAACAGTGGTATAATCCATCAACTTTCTTGTGTGGGAACTCCATAACAAATTGCGGTTGTGGAGAGAAAGCTTCAACATTTGCTTCTTGTTGCTCGATTACTTTTTTTTTCAAGCCTCTTTGCCTACCATTTTCCGAGGAGATGGAGTTCTTACTGCGACTCAAGTTATTAACATATTACCTACTCATGTCCTTAATGATGTTTCTCCTTATAAAATTCTATTTCATAGAGCCTCATACTATGATTCTTTTAGGGTGTTTGATTCTCTTTGCTTTGTCACTACTTTGCCTTATCAACATAGAAAATTTGATCCTAGAGCTAAAATTTGTATTGTTATTGGTTATCCCATGGGCTATAAGCTTTATGATCTTCAATCTCTTACCACTTTCATTTCCAAAGATTGTTTATTCAACGAACATGTTTTCCCTTATTCTTTAGCTTCTCCTTCTCCTTCTTCTGTTTCTTCCTATCCTTCCCCTTTATTTGATTATTCTCATTTGTCTTTGCATTTAGTGTCTGCAGATAAACTTAATCAGTTGCATCATTCGTATCCATCATCCTCTAATTACAACTCATCTTCGTCGCCATCACCAATATCCCATGTGTTATCACCTGAATTTGAACCTTCATCACCTCCATCTTCTACACATTCTGCAGCCTCTGCACCTCTTGTACCTCCAGCACCTCATGTTTGAAGAAGTATCAGAATATCTAAACTCCCTTCCTATCTTTCTGATTATCATCATCATCTTCCTTCTTCTTCCTCTTTAATTCACACAACACCTTATCCCATTCATCATTCCATTTCTATAGCTTGTCTTTCTTCCTCCTATAAACAATTTACCGAATCATTAAATAACATTGATGAACCTCAAACCTATTCACAAGATGTTAAGTATGTTCATTGGAAGGATGCTATGAAATCTGAAATTGATGCTCTGTAGGATAATCAAACCTGGTCTATAGTTCCTTTGCCTCCTGGTTCTCATGCCATTGGATGTAAATGGGTATATATAAAGTATAGTCAAAGACAGATGAAAGCATTGAAAGGTATATGGCTCGGTTAGTAGCCAAGGGTTATGATCAGATTAAAGGCTTTGATTATCAGGATAAATTTTTTGCTAATCACACTAATGTCAGGTGTATCTCCTTTTAATTACTTTACATGTTTGGTATCCATCTTAGATAGACATTAATAATGCTTTTTTAAATGGTGACTTGGATGAATCTATCTACATGTCCTTACCTTCAGGGAGAGTTTACATTTTCAGGGGGAGTATACAAATAATGTTGTAGGATGTCCATTGGTATGTAAATTGCAAAAGTCCTTATATGGGCTTAAACAGGCATCTAGACAGTGGGATTGTAAATTTACCTTTGCATTTATTGAGTTTGGATTCAGTCAAAAAGCAGATTATTCCTTATTCACAAAGACAGATTCAGATGGGAATTTTCTTGCTTTGTTAGTGTATGTGGATGATATAATCATAGGCAGTAATTTCGTTGTTGCAGTAGAAAATCTGAATAATTTTTTGAAATCTAAATTCAAACTCAAAGACTTGGGAATGTTCAAGTGTTTCTTGGGCTTGGAAGTGGGAAGATCTAAAAAGGGAATAGCACTATGTCAAAGGAAATACTCTAGATTTGTTGACATAGTATGGATTTGCATAATCTAAACCAATAACTACTCCTATAGATTAGACATTCACCAAGCCGGATATAATGTATGCAGTGCAGGTATTATCACAATTCATGGACAAACCTTTTGCCACCTATATAAAGTTCTCAGATATTTGAAAGGAGCCCCAGGTAATTAAATCTTCTTATCTGCAACAACTAGTCATGATTTAATTGCCTATTCAAACCGTGACTGGGTTGGATGTACCGATAACAGAAGGTTAGTTATAGGTTTTTGCATAATTCGGGGTACTGATTTGGTTAGTTGGAAGTCCAAGAAACAATCTTTAGTAGTTAGAAGTTCCTTAGAAGCAGAATTCAGAGCCATAGTAGCAATAACCTGTGAACTTTTATGGTTACAGTCTTTACCTGGTGATTTTCATTGTTCTACTTCTAAACCAGTTCCTTTATATTGTGATAATATGTCTGCAATCCAAATGACTAAGAATCCAGTACTATATGTGATAAGGATATCTCGGCTAACGGCTAGCCTCATTCTTTTCCAGATTACTGCTGCTGAGTTGTTATACAATTTACGCACGCTGCTCTTCTTGTAACAAACAGCTGACCATTGCTGAGCTGTTATAAGTTGTTAGGATTGTATTAGCTTTAGGATATTATTTCTATCTGTTTGATTCTGTTACAATTCACCTTGTATTATATATACTCTTGAAAACTGTAAATACAATACAGAAAACATTCTTATAACATGAACGTTCTAAACACATAGAACTTGACTGTCATTTTATCAGAGAAAAGGTAGCTTCTGGTGTCATTTAGCCTATGTATGTATCTACACGTCTATAGACAGCTGATGTCTTCACTAAGGATCTCCATCCCAAGTAGTTTCAGAATTTAAGAAGCAAAATAAGCATGATTAACATCCATGTTCCTTTTAAGAGGGAGTATCAGGAAGTAAATGCTAATGTGGAAACAAGAAGCTGAGTAAACGTGTTTTAGCAGACTAGGTCAACTGCTTTTGTTATTTATAATCGACTTAGTAATTGGTAAATAGTTAGTTATGTCTGTATAGCTGCGGAATTAATATCTAAGTTGTACACATATATAGTATTTTGGATCTTTTATGAAGTAACATGAATAATACATCAAACTTCAATATAACTTTTCTCTGCACCATTTCTATTCAATCTCTTTCACACCTATGTATTTTCAATGTAGGATCCATGTGCTACCCATAGGGATACTTGCTTTGTTCGTAGTGCACTTTACTTAGATGGTTATTTCATCGAGTGTAACACATCATTTTGGTGTCCTACCATTTTATCCTTAGATAGATTGGGCGTGTGTAGATACCGTCATCCGTTAGAT
>JAOQML010000197.1:44958371-44970170 GCA_027568935.1 Erythroxylum urbanii | reverse complement strand
AAAATTATTTAGGGTAAGGAGAAATAATATAAAAATATTATTAATTATATACAAGGGATTAGGGTTAGAAGAAATAATTGGTATTAAGAAAAATTATTGAGAGTATATTAGATAGTATGTGTTTATTAGTTTACATTCCATCCTAAACCCTTCGAATCAGAGGTTTCTTATTTTCACTGTTTAGGATGGAATGGAATGTAACATGAAACCCTTCGCTTCCATCTTATTCCATTCTATTCCATTATAAAACTCTCAACTAAACGATAAAAGTGTGTTACGTTCCATTTCATTCCATTACTAACCCTCCAATGAAACAGACCCTTAATGGTGTTACACAATAAGAGGGGTTTATGGATATCATTTCCACTTGTTGGCAACTGGAGGTTAGTGGGTACAAGGCATTTCAACTTATGTCCAAGTTGAATATGGTCAAACTAGCTTTAAAAAATTTCTGCAGGAGTCGGCAGCAGAATATATTACAGCTAAAAGACCAACTGAAGCAAGCACAGGAGCATTGTTTGGTCAACCGAATGACCTGCACTGGAGACTCACTAAGTCAACTCTCTTGAGGGATTACCAAATGGAGTTAATGTTCAAGCATTCAATTCAAAGACAGAAGGCAAGAGTGAAGTGGCTTTGTGAGGGGGATGCTAATACCAGCTTCTTTCACACGTCGATTTTTAGCCAGACGTAATTGTAACTGAATTTTGGGTTTGTTGGATGGTAGTGGCGTTATGGAGTATGAGCTTTATGGGATGTTGCAACTTGCATCTTCATACTTCTCGCAACTTCTAGGATCTACGCAGGTGGAGTCTCCCTCGATGCATTTGTTGGAGATCCTGAAAGGAGCAATTAGACATGAAATGAAGGCAGAGTTAATAGCCCCATTTTTGGAGCAGGTTATATGGAAAACAGTTTTCAATATGCACCCATCCAAATCTCCGAGTTCGGATGGTTTTACGGGGTGTTTCTTTTAACGTAATTGACTTATTACTAGTTCTGTGGTGGTGGAGAGTATTCAGGAATTTTTCTGAATTCTACTATGTTGAAGGCTCTTAACAACACTTTTATTTTTTTGATACCGAAGAAGGTCCATCCAGTGTCATTGGGGGACTTCGCCAATTTCGTGCTGTAACTTGGTCTATAAAACCATTGCAAAATTGTTAGCAGACCGATTAAAAAGCATTTTGGCTAAATCTGTTTACCTCACCCAATGAGCTTTTATCCCAAGTAGACGCATCAGAGATAACATACTCCTTGTTCAGGACCTCCTTAAAGAGTACTCGTCTAGGAAGAATATTAAGGGTTGTATACTGAAGATTGATTTCTATAAAGCTTATGACTCTGTAGTCTGGGATTTTCTAAGAATTTGTTTGGCTGCACTAGATTTACTGAAGACATTGGTGAATTGGATTATAGAATGTGTACAAACGCCCAATTTGTGTGTGTTGGTCAATGGTACTCCTTCTAAGCCTTTTAAGATTGTTCGAGGGTTTTGTCAAGGGGACCCCTATCCCCATATCTGTTTTCTATTATATTGGAAGGTTTGCCTAAACTTCTTAAGATGATCACAAGGGCTAATGGGCTTTTTAAATATCATCATAAAAGTCGGGACTTGTAACTTACACATCTTATGTTTGCAGATGACCTCCTTTTGTTTTGTGAGGTGGATATTACATCGGTTAACATCCTTATGAATGCTTTAATTAGCTTCTCTCGGTGGTCGGGTCTGCGGATCAATTTGGAGAAGATTAGTTTGATTTTATTTTCTGATATTGAAAATCCTCAGGATTTTCAAAGTGCTACTGGGCTTCCTCTCCAACCACCTTATATGTGTTATCTAGAAGTGATGATCTCTCCTAAAAAGCTTAAGTATTCAGACTGTATCCTTATAATGAAGAGAATTAAAGTTAAGAGTTCTATTGTGGCAAAACTGGTTCCTATCCTATGGCGGGCGATTATCTTTAATCTTGTTGGTACTTTCGAGCTTTCAAATTCATTGGCTCGCCCATACCATCCTTCCCCGTAAGCTTATTAAGGAGATTGACCGATTGCTTAAAAACTTTTTATAGGCTGGGAGATGTGATGCTGGTGGTGATGCTAAAGTTAATTGAAGAGAGTTAACTTAGTCCAAAAAGGAGGGAGGAGTTGGAATTAGGTACTCGGTTACTTTGCAAAGGGTCCTTATCAGTAAGCAATTGTGGCGGCTAATCACTGACAAAGAGGCCCTAAGGACTAAATGGGTTCACCACGTCCATATCCAATAACACAATTTTTGGCAATTGAATCCTCCTTCAACTTTCTAGTGTTCTTTAACGAGGTGTTGAAACTGCGACCGTACCTTTACCCATTGATTAAATACTTTATCAATGGAGGTAGAGAAACTTGGTCTTAGGTGGATAATTGGTACGAATTGAGTCCTTTAGCCAGTAACCCAATTCTTGCCCATATCTGTAACCAGCTACTACAGGATGCTAAGGTAGCTGAATTTATTTCGAATGGGGCATGGAGATTGCACTTTTGGGGATCAGAATCACTGGCTGTACACCTCTCTCCACTTGGTGATGACACTCAATTGAATGCCATTTCTTGGACTTTGCATTCCAGTGGCGTGTTTTCTAATAAGTCATGCTTCCGGGTGTTCCGGCCTGATGCCAATCGAGTACTGTGGTATCTCCTGATATGGAAACAATCCTTGAGCCCGATAGCATCCTTCATTGCTTGGTTGGTAATTAAAAATCGATTGTGTATGAAATGTTGTTGGTTTAATTCGGAAGATAAGGAGTGTGTGTTATGCCACATAGTTGACGAAGACCGTAACCATATGTTCTTTTCTTGTTCTTTTCTTGTGTGTATTTCTTAGCAGTTTGGAGTAGTATCCAACATATGGTGGTCGCTAAGAATCCGGTGTATGACTGGTAAATCACGTTGAACCGGTATATTTATCGAACGCAACCAAATAAGGAAAATGCCTTGTTGTTTAAAGCTACTTTCATCCATTCTATCTATTATCTTTGGAAAGAAAGGAACCAACCGATAAATATTTGTTAGCGTATAACATTCTGAACGAGATTAGAACAATTATTGTGATGCCCGGTAGGGATTCTTTTATGGACTGGCTTGGTGTATAAAGGGTTCCCCTCCTCTTGTACAGTATTTTGTTTTACTACATTAATCAATTATTTCATATTTCAAAAAAAAAACTAACGATCTACCATGTATGACTGCACTGTAATTTGTAACTGTACGTACAAATGGTGATAAACAGATAAAGCTGTCTAATGTTATTAGTTGTTTAACACTTTCTTTAATAATTTATGTTACATGAAATATTTAAGTCAACAATTATTAATTTATTAATATGTGATCCCTCTCGAGTCTACGCTGCATATGTGGCTACCATTCATCGTCTGGAGACGCTCTCTACCTCACAGTTAAAAGCTCTACCTCATGGCACTGGTAGGATAGGAACTGGAAGAAGTGATCTGTCCCTGCATCTCTATTAATAAGACGCTAAGATCAAGAGCAATGGTGATTATCACCTTAACATGAGAGAAGGCTAGGAAACCTAGAAAGTCCATACCACGTTGGATCATGATTTATGAACTTAACATTAATAGCAGAAACTTTCTGACAACCTCCAACTTCTGACAAACAAACAGTTAGATTGAGAACTTGGTGCATTCAACTCAGTTCCTACCAGCCTCTGTTCAGTAAGGCAATCAAGTCCATTCCAAATGGCTTCTCTCCACCATTTCTCCTCACAGATCCCTTCTTCTATCCAAACCCAGAAAACCCTCTTCGAAGACCTTTCAAAGGTTTCATTTTCTGGGGCCCCAGAACTCTGTTTCCTCGAGAAACAAAGAGAAAACGGATAAAGACTGGGCCTTGAACGCTGTTGTCCGAGATGAGCATGATGTTTTACCAGTTCAGAGCGGGGAGAGCACCGATCGGCAAGAAGGTATTGTAGTGAGCCAGGTGGAGAGAGAAGGAATAGAATTGGCGGCAACTCAGGTGAGTGGGTTTGGTGGGAATGAGGGACAGCTGTCTTTTGAAGGGTTTTCTTGTTCATGCTCTGGTGTTGGAGAAAGTAGAAATGGAGATTTGGAAATGGAGAAGTTGATTGATAGGACTATCAATGCTATGATTGTTCTTGCTGCTGGCACTTGTGCTATCACCAAGTTACTCACTATTGATCGTGATTACTGGCATGTAAGCACATGATATTACAATTTTTAGAGCTTGTTTTCTATCTCAAGATTGGGAATTTGTACGTCTTGTGTTGATTATCTTCATTCAACCAAGGAGGCTTTTCACTTGCTAGCTAGCTAGTTCTTTACTTTGCATATGCAAATTAAATATTATGCTTCCTTTTTTAAAATTTTTATTATATCTTTTATACCGCTCTTATGTTTCGTCTTATTTTTACTATTACTTTTTCCTCATATCTCTTGACGCCGATCCTTTTATAATAGCTAATGTCTTGCTATAAACTTGATTATTTTGAACTTTTTTGGCTTATAGTTGACTACATTATAGTTTAGTATTGTGCCAGTGAAGAGACGATTTTGTTACATGTATCTTGAAGGTTAATAAGATCCAAGGAAAATTGTTGCTTTTGAGATAGCGTTTCTATTGTTATCTTGGTTTAACAATATGTAATGACAAGTCTAATTAAGAACTTTTTTGTTATGAAATTTCATGTCCTATTAAGAAACGATAAGGATGATTTAGTGGTTGAGATGATCTTCCGTTACTTGTGTAAGAGCTTCGATGTGAGCTTGGATTTTCATTATTTGAACTTCTTCATTCCAATAGTTCTGGTTTACTCGATTCATTTGCGAAATTACATTAATTTATATGCTGAAGATTCCAAACATATATATATATATATGTTTGATTTGCTCACGGATTGGCATGATTCTTCAACGGTTAAGCAATTTAATCTATGAATGCATTTCCTCTTTTGCTATCAGGGCTGGACCCTCTATGAGATACTAAGATATGCACCCCAACACAACTGGTCTGCTTATGAGGAAGCTCTAAAGACAAATCCAGTCTTTGCAAAAATGATAATTAGTGGAGTGGTTTATTCTCTCGGGGATTGGATTGCACAGGTTGGTACTTGTTGGAAAATAATCATTATTGTTAATGTATATATACTAGGCTGCTAATTTTTCTTTTCCAATATTCTTGACTCCAGTGCTATGAAGGTGAACCACTCCTTGAATTTGATCGCGCTCGAATGTTTAGATCAGGCTTTGTCGGCTTTACATTACACGGCTCCCTTTCACATTACTACTACCAGTTTTGTGAGGTCATTATCTAGTGAGAAATTTTACATTGTATTAGTTGCCGCAGTAACTTGATCCGGTGTTGATTTGTGATTCCTCTTATCCTCCAGAAACTTCTTCCATTTCAAGACTGGTGGGTGGTTCCTGCTAAAGTGGCTTTTGATCAGACTGCTTGGGCTGCTGCGTGGAATAGCATCTATTTTACCATTTTAGGATTCTTGCGATTTGAATCTCCAATCAGCATTTTTACCGAATTTAAGGCTACATTTTGGCCAATGTTGACGGTAACAGAACTATCTTTCTAAATCCCTTTTCTTCCATTTCACAAATAATGGGAGGGGATTAGGGTTTTTTTTCTCTCTCCATTCTGCAGCATAGATCATTGTTTTTAGCTTCCTTCATCTTGCATTTACGGTAATGTTTAAAGATAGATATTTTTATGAATGTTAAATTGGTTGTTCTTGTCTAATTGTTATTTTTGGTGAACTGTTATGTCCAGTTCATCTTGTGTAGAAATTCCACATTTACTTGGTTCTCTTGGCGATTTGATACAATTGATAGTTATAGCGAATCTATAGCTATACCCTAGGAAGCATTTCAAATTATCTGATCTAGGTCGACTTTTCATCCTAGTGGACTAAGGGGAATGAAAGATACTTTTTGTTTCTTTAGTAGCTGAAGCATTATGAATTGAGTTCCATTTCTTGATCCGTCGAAAAAATAGTATGAATTGTTTCGCTGATCTTCTCTTTGATCAGGAACAAGCTTAATTTAGTATTCATTATATTGGTTTGTTATGCAGGCAGGATGGAAGCTTTGGCCATTTGCTCATCTTATCACATATGGGGTTATACCGATAGAGCAAAGATTACTTTGGGTGGACTGTGTGGAACTCATCTGGGTCACAATATTATCAACGTAAGTATGGTGGTATCAATTGTTTCTGAATTTTCCAATACTCATTATTGAAGATACAAAAATATTACAGCTACTTATACCGAACTCTCCTGTGGTTTAGACCTTTTTTACTTTTGTTCTTAATTTTTAGAAACTATAATTTACCTTATAAAGTTATGTTTTTGCATTACTCGTACTCCCTAGTGTCGCTCTCTGTTAGAAAACCTAATAGAGAATGATGAAAGGATGCTACATTGGTTGCGTTACGTGGCACAATTGGCCTAAGTGGTTCCCACTAAATTGAATAGCATACTGCTAGGACTTATCTAAGAAAATCTGATTAGGATAGTTCAATGCTAGAAGAAACACCGAGTGAGATGATGCTGTGCGCAGTTCAGATATATGCTACACAAGCACAGCACATATGGATATGTAAGTTTTCTCAGGAGAGAGAAAGAGAGAGAAATTATATGCTCACTATTTCTTGTCAATACGAGGATCAGTATGTGGACCGGGTTTCTGCGCAAGGAAAAGTGAGGAATCTAAGGTCTTTCGGATTTCTATAGTTGTTGAATGTCATTATTTCACCAATAATTGTCATTTGATGGTCAAACTTGTAATACTTCTGAAGAATGATTTATGATCTTCAACTTTTATCGTCTGATTTGTTGTGTGCGTAATGTCTGTATATGTGGATAGAACTTGTAGTAAATCATTCATTTGTCGTTATTCTGTTGTGTCTTCCTTTGATAGTTAGACTCGTCAGGGACGTACTCAAACATTGGCATTTAGATTAAAACGCTAAATGCCAAGACTCATTTTGAAAGCCGATTTTGTTTTTGTTATTTTATCAAAGTAGAGCTGCATGTATCTAGTGTTGGCATGCTTCAAAAGTTTTAATACCTACAATTTATATCTCTTTGCTAGTTATTCGAATGAGAAATCAGAAGCAAGGGCGTGTGAGGCACCATCTGAAGCGAGTTCTTCAACTCAACCTCAAGGTGCTTCAGAGGTATGTGATACTGCAACGTATTAATGCCTAATTCTTAAGAAAATGAAAGTCTTTTATGCGTTGATATTTCTCACCTTTTATTTCACTTGAACAGGAGTAGACAAATTGCAAAAATTGGCCGGAGGATAAGTGAAAATAGAGGAGTTGCTCAATTTCGGTTGGGCATGCTTTTTGATGATTGAGACATGAAACGAAATGAGAATTGCACAAATCTTGTGAAGAGCGTGTTTTGTGAACTCAGAATAGCAAGTGCATGTATGTATGAATATTCTGGTGCTCCTTTTTCAGGCTGTTGCGTATGAAAGCTGGAGTGATGTAACGCTGGAAATTGTGTATAGAATATTCGACTTGTCTAGGATCCCTGTTTAGATATAGAAATTACGGAGAGAATAGTGGAATTGAGAGAGAAGTTAAGTAGGAACTGAGAGAGAGAAGTTAAAGTACTTCTAAGTACAGTGAGGGTGAATAAATAAAATCCATATCCATGTACAACAGTGTAATTGAGATGCTTTTGATCATGTTCAGATAATATTAGAAGATTCCTTCTTCTCCAGGGTGCCAAAGATCGTTCTTATACGAAGGCCATTAAACTTATATGAGAGGAATTAAATGAGCCAAATGGCAGGCAGGAATCGTTATGAACACAAAGATTCTGAATTACTTGGCGGTAGTTTGGTGACCGCAATGCCAACAACTTCTTTGAAGTTGTTAATGAAGACTGTTAAGATATATGTTATATTTTTTATTATTAATTTTGCATTATTTGATAATTGAACTTTCAAGATAATGTTAATTAGCTTTAAACTCTAATTAAGATGACAGAATATTTTAGATTTGACTGGGATAATATTTGATAAAAGATTGTATCAAAGATAAAATTCTATCTTGTAAAATCTCTTAATTATGATAGAACTCTATCTTGTATGGCCAACCTTTGCATCACGTGACAATAGAGCTGGAGGGATTGTTGTAGATTTTTTTTTTGTGTAGCTGTTAACGTCTTTCGTGTGCAACTAGTTCTTCGTTGGGGTTTCTATGCCTATGTATTCGTGGTGCACTTTTCTTGGTTGTGGGTGGTGTGAAGGTTTCTATGTCTTAATTTTTTTTACCTGCTGCATTAAAGAGTTCTCAGTGGAAGACATGTTGGCGTCTAATGATTTTGTGAGATTTTTTTCTTGGAGGCTTACGTGTGAAGTTGTTGTGTGTGTGAAGAAAATTTGACAAAGCCGAAGGTGTGCTACTATGTGCGTGACCATCATGTTGAAAGGTGGTGTTGTGGGCTGAAGGAAATAATTAGTGAGCTGCAAATTTTGTGATGATTTATTCGTGATTCCTTACCTATCTTGCTTTTGGTTTTGTCTTTGTCTTGTCTAGATTTGTTGCAATGGTTGTTTGTGTGGCCTGTTATACCTAGCATCTTCATCCTACAGCTGTGAATTAATACTGGTATTTGTATGGATCAGCCCATAATTTGTGGTGGCAACTTTTAAACCTGTTTCAGTGGAGCTGAATCTATAGGGAAGTTGTTTTTTCTGCTCTATCTCAAGTGTTTTCGTTTTCGTTTTTAGTTATTTTAATCACTTGAGTTGGTCGTTAATTATTTGATTAATGTCTTTCACTAAAAGTTGTTGAGAAAAATCCTCTATTGAGGTTAACATGAGTCGGTCGTGTTATTGGGTGTGAAAATCTTTCACGGGAAGTGAGGTTGAGAGATAGTGTCAAGGGTTGAGTGGTGTCGGCTCAATAAAGCCTTGGGTAAATCTATTGCACTTCGGTGAAAGTATTAAGCTAGGTGAGGGTCTCGCAGATATAGACAATGTATGCCGAACTGTGTTATCAAATTTTGGTGTTGATCTGTTTAATTTAGTATTTATTTTTCTGTTTTTGTTTGTGCTGAAAAATTAACAGTTGCTGATATAGTTACTTTATATCTAGTAATCGACAGATACAGTTACAAGTAACTGCGGCAGAACCTTACAAGTAACTATAGTCAAATCAAAGTTTTTGCGAAACTACACCCCTATTGTTTTTTTCAAAGACAAAAAATTAATTGACTTCAATCTCTGAGAGATTATATAGGACACCTCACTTCCGATCCAAGGAAATTGGATATATGATCCAAGTGTTGGATTATTATGTCTCATGTAATTAAAAATACCAACATAATGGGTGTGGTAGTTAAGGGATGGTTTTCTCATTTGAAACTACATATAACCATTACCTCTTTTGGTTTTATTCTTGCCTATTAAGATTACTTCTGAGACAACCATCAAATAAGTGAAAAAGCAGAGAAGTGATAACGAAGAGGATAAAAGAATAGAAACGTGGAGGAGATTCAGTATCAAACAATGTTATGGATCAACGTACGAGAATTGATTTTTATATGAGAATTATATATGTTTAAGATTCTGTAGAATCGTATGATAAATAGAAGAAATTCTACATGTGATATCAGAGCATTATGTTATGAATTTTATGATTCTCCTTTACGTTTTTTAGTTTTGAACCATTTTCATGCTTTTCTATTTGGACAAAACCTATACATATATCTACTGAGCAATTTTATTTTAAAGTATGTGAGAGATGCATGTTTTTCTCGGTGATCCAATACACTACTAGTGATGATTTTTCTCTTAGTGGTGCAAGCAAGCATCGATGTCTACCGTGTTAGTAGTGTGTGTGCGGCTGTTGTGATGCAACATCATCACTGTTATTAAAAGATACAGTAATAAAGATGTATGAACTGGTTGTTTTAATAACAGATATAAGAGATGCATGAACTAGTTGTTAAGATGCATGAACTGGTTGTTTTAATAACAGATATGTGAACATGAAAGTGAAGAGTGTATCCATGGTGTTAATAATATTACACCAAAACAGGCGAATAGCGCATGCAATTGTGTTAAGTTCACATGAATAGTGTTGATATTATTAAACAACAAGATATAAACTGCATGCATTTGTGGTAAAGTACACATAAACAGTATTTATATTATTAGACAACAAAACATAAGTTGCATTCATTTATGGTAAAGTGTATGTGAATAGTATTTCTATTATTAAATAATACAAGATGTAATGCATGCATTTATTATAGTGTACGTCTATGGTGTTTGTATTGTTAAACAATGAAAGATGAAGTGCATATATTTTTATAAGTGTACATGAGTGAATGTGTTGATATTATTAAACAAGAAAAGAGGAATACACGTGAACAGTATTATGCGTGTATATAATAAAAAAAACCTTTTAAGATGAATGAGAATAAAGTATGTGTATGTTATTTATCAAATTTGGAACAATATTATGTTAGATTTGTTGATCACTAAAGTGATCAAATCTTTAAGCGAATTTAGTTCTAAATTGACTAGAATTTTTTCAATCACTCACTTATAAAATTGATGCTATAAATTATTTATAAGTAGATTAAAATTCATTATTATAAGACATTTATGAATTACCCAAAGGTTAATTGGTTGTTCTTATAATGAATGAATATGATTGTTTGGTAATGTAAATACACTATTAGTTTTACTTATTTATCCAAAGATATTAAATATTTCTAAGTAGTGTATACATCATTACCTAATAATGTTAAATATTATTGGCATCATTATGATTATTTTGTGCATTTGATGTATCACTCAAAGGAGAACATTAATGTACATTAATTGTTAACATAATATTTCATCTGAATCTATATAATATGTTAGTTTATGACTCAAAGCATTAATATTAGGCATGTATTTATTGCAATTTCTATCCTTATGTCTTTACATTCACAAGCTTCGTCTGTACCCATATTTAATGGGCTGAATTTTTCATACTGGAGTGAACAAGTTCAATTTCACCTTGATGTATTGGATCTTGATTTGGCACTTCAAGTTGAGAAGCCTGCTGCTATTACTGATACTAGTAGTGATGAAGAAAAGGCTCATTATAAAGCTTGGGTAAAATCAAACAGACTAAAAGTGCTAAAGAATTTATGAGTTTTGTGGAAGAGCGCTCCCAAACAGTAGATAAATCTCTTGCTGGGACACTAATGGGTACTTTGACCACCATGAAATTTGATGGTTCTCCTACTATACGTGAACATATCATTGAAATGAAAAATATTGCAGCAAGACTTAAGTCTTTAGGAATGAAAGTGGATGAGAATTTCCTTATACAGTTTATTTTGAACTCTTTATCATATGAGTATGGTCCATTCCAAATGAGCTATAACACTATGAAATACAAATGGAATGTGCATGAATTGCACAGTATGTTGGCTTAAGAGGAAACAAGACTTAAAAATCAAGGAAATCATTTCATCCATTTTATGAAATATCAAGGAGCTAGTAAGAAAGTACATAAGAAACATGAAAAGGGGAAAGGACCATTGAAGACCAATGAGTCCTCTGTTAAGATCCAGAAGAAGGCAAACAATATCAAATGTCATTTCTGTGGAAAATCTGGACACTTCCAGAAGGACTGTCCATGACGTATGGCTTGGTTCGAAAAGAAAAGTAAGCTTAAGTGTAACACCCCAACTCCCGCTGAACCCGAACCCGATATCGATAGTGATACCCGGATCCGAGCCCCGCGAGGGTGGCG
>JAOQML010000197.1:44932394-44944924 GCA_027568935.1 Erythroxylum urbanii | reverse complement strand
ATTGACATGATCAATAATTGAGGATGAATGTGTTTAAGTATGAATGATGTTTTGTTGGTTATGATCAATGATCTTGTATGAATTGATTATAAATGATGTTGAATTGAAATGGAAGTGAAAATGATGAGGAAATTGAGTTAGGAATGATAGATATGCATAAGATGGGTCATGAGAGCTTGTAGGAGTTGGAAATATGAAATTTAACCAGTAACTGTCCGTTAGACGGACTTGATGTCCGTTAGGCAGACCTTCTTGAGTGTTTCAGTGTTTCTGCTCAGTGCATGTCCCTTTGGAGTGACATATGTCTGCTAAGCAGACCTTCTTGGGTTTTTTTGTGTCTCAGCTCAGTTCATGTCCGTTTGAAGCGACATATGTCCGTTAGGTGGACCTTCTCGGGATAGTTCTAAAAATGTGAAAAATTTTGACCCTCTAGATGGTAAAATCTCTCTTCAGAGTCTTCACAAAAGTTGTAGAAATCGAAGTTCTCTTTGAAACCATACTTAAATGGTCTTAATCCGACATCCATATTGAAAGTTATGCTTTTTGTCCCAAATCATGTACATTTTATAAGTCGTGGGCTTATCAATACTTCTCTATGATTCATTTAGGCTTGAATGGAGCTTGAAATGTACTTAGTTTGTTGTGGGAAATAAGAGATAAATGGAGTGATATGTTTTGGGTGATGATTGAAAATGCGAACATAAGAATGGATTGTCATTTATCAAGCACTCAATTATGAATGTCGGGATGTCATCAGAACCCTTCAGAGTGCTGTACTCACGTCTCATGACTCTGAATGTTGGGCTCTGGAAACGGGGTCCAACACACAGACTAGGTCTTTTTACAGTTTTCTCAAGACGTAAGCTCTCTTAATGGGTCAGAGATTTCTTATGCTTACGATTGATATAAGCAACTGTAGGAGACCTTAACCTATATATATAGCTTATTTATCGAGCTTCTCCATCACAAGGTCGATATGGACCAGATCTACACTAAAAAGGATCCATTTTTCCCTGGACTTCGACTCATCGATTTAGATAATTTATTGGGCCACTTTATTATCTTTATCTGGATCAAATTATGTAACTTAACCAATAATTTATTTAAAAACCAAATTACAATTAATAACTGTCCACTATATGGAAAATTGACAAATTGCCCTTAGGGGCAAAAATGACTTACAGTTAATTCCTTCAATATAGCAATTCCTTCTAAATATCGCTTAGTTTCCAACCCCAACTATCATTGTTCTTGAGTTTCCAAGCGAAATACTTTTCTGACAGTGATTTATTCTAGACTCTTTTTAACAGGAAAGCCTCATTTACGTAGTCTAACATTTATAAATCTCTTCTAAGTCCTTTGGGAAGACTGACTGTGCAGACTGGAAATGTCTATTGCATTAGAGTTTGAAGAGACAACAGGATGCTCTCCAGTATGATTTTCAAAGTTATGTCTCCAATTGAAACTCTCAAATAAGAGGTTACTATTGATATGCTATTTGAGAGAAATTCTTTAAACAAAAAAAATAGATCTCACCCCGAACATCTTTCACCTATGGATTCAAAAATCATTATAAGCCTCCAATGATATGGTCATATGGTAAATGACATATAGGTGGATACACAGAATGGCAACCACCTAATCAAATTTGCATATCATGAAAGAGAAAAGAACTTATAAAACGAGTTAATATATTTCTATATGTCTAAACTATTACAGAAAAGTGGTATTTGTACATTTAGCTACTATTACATTTATTAACATCTCCCTCAAATTTAAAATGGTAAGGATCTGGAAGTTTTCAAAACAAGTTCTTGAAATTGCTGAGGTGGATAGAATTTGGTAAAAATGTTCGTTGTTTGAGACACGGACGAAATAAGGACAAGTTGAATAATTTTTCTAATGACATAGTATCATACAATATGATAATCAATATCAAGATATTTATTACGCTTCCAGAATATATTATTATGACCAATTTGTATAACATTGTGATTATCACAAAGGAGAAGAATTGTAAAAGAGAAGAAAGCACCCATATTTCTAAGATCAAATGTTATGTTTGCAGGAGCTAGTATTCTGCTTTTCTGCTTAATCAAGAGATAACTATTTGTATCTTACTATACGATGAAATAAGAGATGTGTTAAGCCAATAGTGAAACGTTGATCAACTAGATTTCCAGCTGAATCAATATTAGAGAATGCGCATAACTCCGGTATAAATGAATAACATAAGTGAAGACTATGAAAGAGAGCATCTTTGCTATATTGAAAAATACAAAGAATAATAAAAAAGAAAGTAATACGAGGTGCTAACATGACTTGACTGATGATGTGAGCAATACGAGCAATATTAGGATAGGAGTCAGTGAGGTACTTAAGACTGTCAAGTAATTGACAATAATCATTGAGGAAATTCCCTTTAGTAGCAAAACGATGATTATTGAGTTTGAGTGGAATGTTAGTAGTTTTAGTGCTAATGATACTAGAACGACAGTTAAGATTAATGGCATATTTTACTTGTGATATCTAATAGCCAACTTCATTAAATAAAACTTCAAGACCCAAACAATAACTCAAATTATAGAAGTCTATCTGATCCAGTGAGAAAGCGATACAATTCGCATAAATAGGAAAACTTTGCAACTATTATTTGAATTATAAATATTTCGATCCCCTAAGATTTTCCTAAACAAGGATTTCAATAGGACAACAAATCTAATAGAAGTAGGAAACAGAAATTTATGAAAATACCCTAAAAATAATACGAAATCATAAAAAGAAAAAATACAGTCTGTAACTTGCGTTCTAGAGGAAAACAACATCAACTGGGTTTACACGCTACTTGTCACGTCGACCACGTCCATCCCCTCCACTCGAGAAAAACTCGACCTCGAGTGCATTGGATCATCTGGATATAAAGGTTCATCTGCAGAGTAATAAGGAGAAATATCCACCATATTAAATGTTTTGGAAATGTCGAAAGCATTTAGTAATCCCACAACATAAGCATTGTCATTAATCTTTTGTAGAATCTGATATGGTCTATATTTCTTAGGTCGTAACTTATTGTAAGTGCCTACTGGAAATCGTTGCTTTCTCAGAAACACCATAACTTGATCACCCATATTGAAGACTCGTTCTCTCCGTTGTTGGTTTGTAGCTTTCTTACATCTGGCATTAGCTTATTCCAGTTTCTGTCTCACCTCTTTCTAAACATCTTGCCACTGGTTAGCTATATTTGCAACAGTTGCATGAATTTTGGACAATTTAATCAAATCGATAGCATGTTATGGTGCCCTTGTGTAGACAATAGAAAAAGGTAACCTGCCCAAGGCACTATAAACAACATTATTGTAGGCAAACTCAGCCTGCGATAATGCACAATCCTATGTTTAGGTCTATCTCCATTAATACTCTAGATAAGATTGTCCAAGTTTTTGTTCACTACCTCTATCTGACCATCTATTTGAGGATGAGTTGTACTATTGAAATTTAGAGATGAATCAAACATTATTCACAAAGTCCTCTAGAAGTGACTGAGGAACTTGCTATCTCTATCAGAAGTAATGGATTTAGGTACCCCATGTAGACATACAACTTTTTTGAAAAATTGTTTGGTCACATTGGTTGCATCTGCAGTCTTCTTGTAGGGAATAAAATATGCCATTTTGTAAAATTTGTCTACCACAACAAATCAGAATCCACATCCCTCTAAGTTTGTGACAATCTGAGCACAAAATCTATAGAATCCTCCCAAATATTCTCTGGAATAGGTAGAGGAGTATACAAACTAGTATTTTAAGATTGATCCTTCATTGCCAGGCACACATGACACCTTTGCATAAGATGCATCACATCCCTTCGCTTGTGGGGCCAATAATACCTCTTCCTAATTGCAACATAGGTCTTGTCACACCCTAGATGACCAGTAAGACCTCCTCCATGTAGATCACGAACTAGCTTCTCCTTCAAGAAAATTTTGGGAATGCATAGCTGAATTCTTTTCATATATAAGAAAGCCATCATGGATGTGAAAGTCACCATCAATGTGTTTATTTTACAAAGTTTTCCCACACTCCCTGTAAGTCTTCATCAGAGGCATACAAACTCTTCACAATTTTGAACCCCACAACCTCTTGACTCATGGTGATAAGCAGGTTAGCACGTCTACTTAATGCATTAGCCACTGCACGCCAGCTTTATGCTTCAATGTGAAAGTAAACTTCTCTAAAAATTGGGTCCACCTAGCATGCATACCTTTATCAATCTTCTTATAAATCTTTAAATATTTGGGGGCATCATGATCTGTATACAATACAAATTCCTTGCTAATTAGATATTGCTCCCATGTCTTCACTGCACGAACCATAGAGTAAAACTCTTAGTCATACGTGGTCTACCTATGCCTAGCATCATTGAGTTTTTCGCTGAAGAATGCTACTTGCTTCTTTCGTTAGGATAACACAGCACTTATTCCCACACCACTAGCATCACATTCAACTTTAAATAGGGCCTGGAAGTCTGGTAGTGCACAAATAGGAGCATTGCATAGTTTTTCTTTCAACACAGTAAAATTGGTCTCAGCTTTTTCCCCCCACTGAAACATCCCTTTCTTCAAGCACTCTGTAATTGGAGCTGTAATGCTACTAAAATTCTTTATAAATCGCCTATAGAATGTAGCCAGCCCATGGAAACTACTCACTTCAGTTATTTATTTGGGGGTTGGCCACTCCCTTATAGCTCAGACTTTCTCTTCATTAACTCGAATATCGTTTGCTCTAATGATATAACCTAGAAATAGTAGTTTGTTTGTCATGAAACTACACTTCTTCATATTAGCATACAATTTATTCTTCTGCAATGCTATCAAGACTTCCCACAAATGGGCTATATGCTCCTCCTCTATCCAATTGTATATTAGAATTTCATCGAAATACACCACTACGAATTTGTCAATAGACAGTTTCAATACTTGATTCATAAGCCTCATGAATGTGCTAGGAACATTGGACAAACTGAATGGCATCACAAGCCACTTATACAACCCCTCTTTTGTCTTGAAGGTTGTCTTCCACTCATCTTCAGGCCTGATTTGGATATGATGGTATACGCTACGGAGGTCTATTTTTAAGAAAACACTTGCACCATGAAGCACATCTAGCATGTCATCCAATTAAGGAATGAGAAACTTATACCCCACAGTAATTTTGTTTATGGCCCTACTGTCCACACACAGTCTCTAGTTCCCATATTTCTTGGGGATTAGCAATACTGGAACTGCACAAAAACTCATGCTCTCTTGAATATGCCGCTTACGTAATAATTCCTCCACTTGCTCTTTAAAATTTTTTGCCTCTTTTGAACTTATCCGATAGTGAGGTAAGTTAGGCAGACTGGCTCCAGGAACTAAATCAATATGGTGTTGAATGTCCCTCATAGTTGGAAGCCCTATGGGTAATTCTTCAGGTACGACATCACTAAACTCCTCCAGTAGCAATCTCACACCATCTGGATTCTCTACTATAGCTTGCTTCTTCTCTGTTACCAACACTTGCCTCATAATCAGAGCATGCACTTCTTTGGTCTCCCTTAGTGCCTCTTTAAATTCAGCCTCAGAATGGGTTATTATTAGGAAGGCCTTACCCTTCACTTTAGAATCGTTGGGTTTAAAACTCCTGTTCATTAACAGAAAGGTATATTTCTTCCATTCTTCTGCAGCTTGTATGTATTTTCTCTACCATCATGTTGTGCTGCAGCATCAAACTACTAAGTTCTACCAAATAATAAGTGACAGGAATCTATGTTTACCACGTCAAAATAAACTTCATCCTTATACTAACCGATAGAAAATGGTACCCTGTAGCGTTCAATCATCTGAATCTTATCCCTTGCTTTAATCTTACTGATTGAGTACGGGTTAGGGCGCTTCTCCACCTTCAATCCCAGACTTTGTATAACTTCTCTCCCTATGATATTTTCACAGCTACTACTGTCAACAATCACATCGAACACGCAGTTACGAATGGTGCACCTAGTTTTAAATAATTGGTGCCTTTGGGTATCATCCTTTTGTTTTAAGGTGAGCATCATCCTCCTGATCATATAGCTCTGGCTTTCTTCATTCTCTGCTCTACCATCGAACTCGTAATCCTTTTCTTCACCATTTGGACCACATTATACCTCTTCCTCCTCTTCCTCACGTTCTACCACATGAACTGCCTTTCTGAAGGGATAGTCATTGGATCTATGGCCTGGCTGATTACATTTAAAGCACTTTCCTAGTATAGGCTTAGCGTAGGGATTAGTCGTTTTAGGTGTTTCTTTTGTTTCAGTTAACTTCTACTTCCCTGTAACTCTATGTTCTTGGGTTCTGCTATCTGTGATTATTCTGGTTTTTATCAATGATAGTCTTAGAGGTATCTCCGTAATAATTCGTAATATAATTTGCACTGTTATTTTTGTGGGAGTATTCTGGCCTGTTCCTCTCCTACATCAATTGTTCAACCTTTAAAGTCAAATTTTTATCTTCAGACAATTTTTTCACTACCTGCACCCCAATTGTGTCTTTAATTGTCAATTTCAGGCCCTTCAAAAATCTGGCTACCTATTTTCCTTCAGTTTCTCTCAAGTCATTCCTGGTCGCTAGCTTGGTAAATTCTGCATAATATTTATGTACAAATTTTTGACCTTGTTGGTACCTTTAATACTGTTGAAACAGAAATTGCTCATAATCTGGAGGGAGAAACTTGTTGTGTAATTATTGTCTCATCCTTCCCTATGTTCTGAGAGGTATTTTGCCTTTATAGGACCTCCTAAACTGTAATCTCTCCCACCACGCAGAAGCTCCCCATCTCAGTCTATATGCAACCAATTTGACCCTCCTTTCCTTCTAAATCTTCATATACTAAAAAAAATGGTCTATGTTTGCTATCCAATCTAGGAAACTCTCAATATTTAAATTGTTATGAAAATAGGGAATATTTACCTTCAATTTATATTCTGTTTCTTTGTCACCATAGTTATCCCTCCGGTAACCTGCAAGTCTTCTGAGAGGTTCTTTTGAATATTCTTCTTCTTCTTCTTTAGAATCTTCTAATACACTAAATTTCCACCCACATCTATGAAGTCTAGGAATAGGTAAGATGGTAGGTTGCCTGTGATATACGTCGACACCAAGTACTCTCCTACCATCATTCTGGTTCTTTTTGGGGATATCGAGCCACTCCTCTAGCCGAATCAGGATCACTTGAAACCTGACATCAATCTGATCAAACCGAATTTCCAAGTCGTCAATCTCCACCCACTGATTTGGGTTCTCAGCCCTCCAATCACCGTGGAAAGAATCGCCGCCAACTCTACCTAGATTGCCTGTCATTGAGTCGTCAAGCAACCCACTCTAATACCAAATTGATGCAGCAAGAAAGCGATAAATTCCTATAAATAGAAAGAACTTGCAACTATTATATGAAATTTGAATATTTATATCCCCTAATATGTTCCTAAACAAGGATTTAAATAGGATAGTAAACCTACTAGAAATAGGAAATATAAAATTACAAAAATACCCAAAAAATAATACAAAATCAAAAAAAGAAAAAAATAGCCTGTAACTTATGTTCTAGAAGAAAATGACATCAACCAGGTTTACACCCTAGTTGACACGCCGACCATGTCACTATCTCAAACTATTGATGTCGAAAGGTTTTAAGAGTGAATTTTGAGTACCATCACCACTAATTTTCATGTTATAAAAAAAAAGGATGTACCTTTGATTTGTTTTGTGAATGAATAAGGCATAATCGTATAAGCTGGACTAAAAATTAAGGAGGTCAATAATGGAGTTAAATTTGGCAAAATAGGCTTCGTGAGCTTGTTTTAGTTTATAAACCTTATTGGGTGGATGACTATAACCTGGTTAAGGTTACATATACACTTCTTTTATAAGATATTAAGGAAAATATTCTTAACATTTATTTTAAATAATGTCCAACACTTGAGCAACTATAATGAGTGCGGAATGAAGTTAAACGATACTTAAGCAAATGTCTATCAAAGTCAATGTCATACCCTTAGATAAATCCCTTAGCAACCAAAACGAATTTATATTGCTCAACTAATCCATCAATTTGAGTCTTAATTTTATAACCAATAATAGATTTATTTGGAGATAAATTAACTATGTCTCAGGACTTGGTATTAGTAAGTGCCTATAGTTCTTTTCACATTACTTTCTACCATAAAGGGCCATAACTTGCCTCGTGATAAGTGCAAGGTTTATACAAAGATTCAATAGCATAATAAACATGAAAACTTGGAAATTGGATAGAAAGGTAACTTACTCGATTGATGAATCAAGGAACAAGTTGAGGGAGCAAGAAGTTCTAATGATAGAGAAGGATCATTTAGAGGAGGTGTTAGATCCAAAGCTCTTAAAGAAGCAAGACTAGGCATAGGTTATATTGAGTTGTTAGAACTATTAAAAAGTAATCCTACTAGAAAAATGTTAGGAAACAAGGGTATTGTTGAATCATAGAAGAATTGATGAAAAGGTTTAATGAATTGAACTTAGAAACAGTTGAAAATATCTTATGTCCCCAAAAGTCACATGCATAAGTTAGAAAGTTTTTGGGACAAATGATCTAACAATTATACTCTTTGTGCTCTATCTAGTAATTTACAAAGTAATACAATCATGCTTCGTAATACAAGGTTAATGGGAAAAAGGAAGTGATGAGAAGAGTTTGAATAGTATCGAAGATGTGTTTATGTTTTTATTCATCTTTACTATTTTGTTAAGAGATGCTTAGACATGATTTTTGAATTATAGTTATTTATTGATAAAAAATGGGTGAAAGATTTATTTTTATATTATATAAAATTATCAATTCACAAGGTTTTTATTTTACAAGAAAATTGAATTTGAATAATAATTACAAAGTGAAAATAAATAAAAAATAATGTAGGCCTATGATATAAGAGATAAATTCATATATATGTAAGGAAATCATCAATAAAGATTTTATATTATGACAACCACCCATAATAGCATAAGCAGCAACATGAACTTTTATAGTGAATTAAGGCCTTGTTTGGTAAATAGCATATTGCATTAGCTGATAGTTGATTCTATCAACGATTAACTAATAGCTGATTATATCAGTTGATTTGACCAGCAAATAACATCAACTATTTATTAAAATATTTACTAAAATTAGTCGTTTAGTATTAGCTGTTGATGTGTAAAATGACTTATGAGGGCATGATTTTAAAAAAATTATTAAGGGCATGAATATTATATATCTTAGTATTTCGTTAAATATTCTTATAAAAATTTAGATTTTTAATTTTTAATTTTACAAAAATTAAGTTTATAACTTTGATAAAAAAACATAAAACTAATAATAATAATATTCATAATCATAATAATAATGATGATGATGACGACGAAGATGATGGTGATGATGATGATGATGATGATGATACATCCAAACATAAAATATAATAATCCAAATGAAGTTTAACAATGAAATTCAAATAAAGCAAAAGAAATGAACACTTCATTTAAAGCAAAGGTTTAGAACAATTTAAGAATGATGTCGAACTGCTATTAAACTAGAAGCAATATTATTACGAATAGTCGTCATCTCCCGAGTTCTCTGTTCTTCAGCGCCTTCTTGCATAGAGTTAACTTTAACATCTTGAAATACATCTAGAAGTATAGATTTAGGATCTTGATCGATGATGTTAAAAGTCAGGTCGTCAATTATACTTCTTCTAATATAGTTATGCAACACAAAAGCTACACAAATTATTCTATTATGATCCATCAATGAATACTTAGGCATTTTCTCCAATATCTTCCATCGAGCCTGAAGAACACCAAAAGCCCTCTCAATACAACTTCTCAATGATGAATGAGCTCGATTAAAAACTTCTCAAGATCCTTTTGGATTTGCACCACGAAACTTTAATTTATGACACCTTGTCTTTGGGTAAGGTGTCAAATATCCTTCTCTTTCCAGATAGTCTTTGTCAACCAAGTAATATTTACCTAGTTAGTATAGATGATATCATAAAAAGTCTAAAAATTAAATTGCAAGTCTTAAAAATCTTAAAATTATCTATCGGTGGTTTTAGAAATTTAAGTCTCGAATCACCGATTATATCAAGGAAAATACGAGAATTGTGTGCTAATCCCTCCCAACCTGCTAAAACGTACATAAATAGTAAGTCAAAGTCATATGCTGCCAATACATTTGTAGTCGTTATTCCTTTCTGTCTTCTATATCTCATTTGATCCTCCTCCGCAATAACTACAGCTATATATGTACCATCAATAGCTCTAATGCAATCATAATATAAAACAATGATCATAAGATGATAAAACAACATTTTTCAATGAAAAATATAATGAAGGGGAGGAAGAACATATTAAATTACCTTAAAATGTGGTATATATCTAGCATTATTGTCAATTTGTTATGGAATCTCCTTGAATTCGGGATCCTTTGGTACGAGTATATCCCTTGAAAATCCATCCATGGTAGTCAAAACTTCTTTAAAAACTCTACTCAAAGTTTAACCTAAATGTTGAAAGCACTCTTGGGTATCTCTATTAGGGGAACCTTTACTTAGGGCATGCACAGATAAATTAACTTTCTCCAAAATAGACATCCTATCTGAAGGTCTCAAACTATTATTGTTTTCTAAAACCATACATAATTGGTGAAATATATTTTGATTCATTCTAAATGTATTAAAACACCATTTTTCACGACCATTCAATAATTTATTTATCCATAGTTCTCCTGTTTGATAGGAAGTCATGCATGGTTCCTTATATAAATAGTTAAAAAATACACACCCATGTAACTTGCTACACAAGCCACCAAATCCCAAAACTCATTCTCATTGTCCAAAATTGTTTAATTTATAAAAGTTGCATACTTTGCTTAACATTATCATCCATACCTACAAATCAACAAGTAAAATTATATTTTAAATAAAAAGACACATATATCTAAATATAAAGAAATAAATAATATAACACGTAATAAAATTATATATTATCAACAAGATAATATAATATAATATAATAAGCTAACCGAGTTCATAATGTCTTAAAACATGCCATGTCAACATAAGTGCACAAATAATAAAAACAATAAACTAAACACAGTAAAGCATAGATAGAAACTATGTTTAATGTTTTTTATTTTTGTTATACTCATACATAAACTTTATGTATTCAACTCTCTTTGTATTATCTAGTAAACTGAAAAAAATGGCCCTTCTTTATGGATTTTCATTCAAAATGTAGGCAAAGTAAAATTCAGGAGTATCAGTCTCTAAACCAAGCAAAGTATATAGTTTTCTCAAAGCTTTCGTGACATCATGGTGTGACGCACCTGCATCAGTACTATGTAATGCACCAATATTCATCATGTTCAAAATTTTTTAATAGAAGTATTTATCTCCATTATTGCACTCTGCTTCTCTTGAATCAATTGCATCATGTCGTCAAGCCTCTCATACATTGCTGCAGATCTTTTTACCCTTTTAGTAGAATCAGTTCTTGCACTCTTATTGCTTTGTGCACTATCATTCTCCAAAGCCATTTTGCATCTTCTTCTCTCACTCCCTTCATCATGTGAAGCTTAAGGGGTAGCAACAGGAGTAAATGCAGGGGTCGAGGTTGGTTTCTCTCCAAACCTCTTCCAAATCACTAGTGACATGATAATTATTTAAACCACTAGTCTCATCTATATTCTTATGATCATGATAGCCTGACAATTGATGATGAGCATTATGACTCACAGGTGGAGAAGGAACATATACGTCTTCAACTTCTCGATGTTTTTATAGAGGGTCAGCCACAAGATAAAATATAGTCTTTCCTCGGACCAAACATCCAAAAAGTTGATCCAACTTACATTCAAGCTCAGGTTCAAGCCTTTACTCTTTAAATGTTTTAAAATTGTGGTTCTACTAAAAAATAATTAACTTATATTTAACTAACTATTTAGCATTAAAGTAAAGGAAAATAAATTTAAATGGGCTAACCTTAATCTTTAAAGTCCACCATTCCTCACTAGCAGCAATTGTTCCTTTCTCATAGTCTCATCCTAATCTCATTTCTTTCCCTTTCAACTGTTTCGAAAGACTCCATCTAGTTCTCATATAATTAAACTTATTTTTAAGCTTAGTTTTATTTCAGTGTAAGTTAGTCGCTTTGTGAAACTCTTCCTCCACCTTCTTCTATGGTATCCTTTGACAAATAAATCCACCATGTTTTCCCTTACTCCTTTCAATATATTGGTTACATATGTAACAAAAGATAAGAAGTGTTTGTTTTAGCCAACGAACCCTACCTATATCATTACCCCCTTGACTTTCTCCTTTGTTTCTTTTTTAGGATGATGATATCTAATCTTACAAGATGAGAGAAGATTATATATTAGTTAATCAATTTGCAATTGGTTTCACTAGTTAGTTACTTAAATTAGTTGCAATTAGATTATTCCAAC
>JAOQML010000197.1:44909330-44922414 GCA_027568935.1 Erythroxylum urbanii | reverse complement strand
TATGAAACATTTGAAGAACCAAAGAAAATTCAACAGAAATCTAAAATTATGTTTTCAAACTGATCAAAAGTTGCCGCAAAGTGACTACAAAAGATAATATAAACTTTAAAAATGAAAACCTAAGGATAAAACAGTCTTTTACTAATAAAACAATTAAAACTAGTACAGCTAGAACAGTAATCACAAATTTCGTTCTTGGAGGCCTTGAAAGCAACCTGCAGCAAGAAAATCAGTTGGTCCATGTAAATTTGCAACAAATGTGAAGGAGGTGAGGACGAAACAATTTCAACTCTCATTTGGTAATATAAGGCGGTCTTGACCATCCACTAGCTTTGCAGACTGGATCACATCCCCAGTTTTTATCTGTGAAAGGATGTCCCTTCCAATGGTTGTGTATCTGCGCTCGAGAAATATATAGTAGATTAAATGACTAAGCAATACACAGTCCTGCAGGCAGCAAATTCTCTAAAACAAAACTTACAAGAAAGTAATACTCCAAAAGCTTACCCGAAAACAGAAAATTGTCCTTCGTCAAAAGATAAACCTCCTAAGCCAGCCTACAATACATCCATCAAACTTATCACACTGGAGAAGGAAACACCTCCGCATGTTTGGTTAAGAACAGATGATGTAACGGACTTACACTTCTTTTATCATAAAGATAGAAGAAAAATTGGTATGGTGCTGAATAATCCTCAGAGGCCTCACTGTGTGCCATTGCAACTGCTCCATAGACTGATAGGGGAAGAACCGGCAATTCTCCATCCTTCAACATGGTTATTAAAGAGAGAAAAAAAAAGAAAAAGAAAATTAGGCATTGAAGAGAAGTTACTGGAACTTGCTAGGACTTGTTACATTGTGAACTTGAGTACTTGAACATCTAGAGTTGTTCGATATAGTGGCTCAAATTGGCCCGATGGCATTATCTCTAAGGGAACGCTGTAACCACTGTTCTTATCGAGTCCATTGTCTGTGAGAACAGCTTGGTTAGTGCAACTGAGCTTTGCTCCATTGTAAGCTCCATCAACTACCTGTAACATCTCTGGTTAAGTTCCTTATTTTCATCAGGTGGGGCGGCCCCAATGTTTTCATTTGAAACATATATTTTTAATTATATAACTGTTAAACAGACTTTTGAGAAGTAAAAGAATGTACAAGTAGTAAACATAAAAGACGAATAACAGGTAAGTCTCAGTTGGCCTTTTATGTCCCTGAAAGGCAGACAAATTGCACTATAGGTACTGGAAAACCATAACTTAACTGCAAGTGGCAGAACATTGAAAATTCACTGAGCTTGAAGGGAAGGTCAACTACCTTACCAGTTTTGCAAAATTCCCTGCCGTCAATGGTGCTGAATATCCATCAACAATAACCTGCATCAATGGGTCAATGGAGTTTCAACTTCAGAGCCATTGCAACACAGATAACCGAAGGTGCAAAAATAGACTTTGACCAGTAATGGGTATGCATCATGCATTATCATCACAGAATTAACTATACAAATAGCACATCATATATGTCAGGGAATGGAAGAGCCGACATTCAAAAGAATGTTGTAGGTAGCAGACTTGTTTTGCAAAAATCATCAGAAAATTGTAATCACCCAAAGAAAGTTTATACTAGGTTTCTATGACATTCATGAATTCATTAAACCTGAATTTTTGCAGTCTGTCTAGGTTCACCACCAACTTCTGGGGAAAATGTTGAACCATCTACTTTGGCAATGGTAAATTCAACAGTTCCTCTTCCTGTTAGCCTACATAGACATCCAAGTAGAAAGATCATATCTAAACAAACCAATCACATAGCCTAGTTGCGAATAAGAGGAGAGAATCGTTTACGTGATAAAGCAATAAAATATTTTTTTAACCCAACTTCAGAAAAGAAGATTACTTATTTGGGTCAGATTTTTTAAGTTTTTAGGCATACATTTACTAGTTTGTAGTTGTACCCAAATCCTTTCTAAAGTTAGAAGCACATTTAAGATATTTATCAGACAATTAGGATGATGGAATGAAAGGAAATAGATCTTGGTGAGAAGAGGTTATGAAAGTAGTGGCCCAAACGAGTAGAGGTTAGGCGTATAGGTGGTGGGCTCGCTATAAGGTGATAAAAGACAGACAGTTTCAGTTTAGTGAAAGGCTGCTTACAAGTTTTGGTATTGGATTTCGAAAATAATCAAGGGTTGATACTTGTAATAATTTGTTCCACAGTGCAATAAATGTTTTTTCTGTTTACTATTATCCTCCTCATTGTTTAATTCTTTACCGTGCCTGCTGTTGACCTGTGAAATATTATTCCATTTTTTTATAGCATAATCCACCAGTAATGGATCCTTTTAGAACCTTTAATGCATAAAAATCCCTTATTAAATTGACATATGTCAAAAGTTCAACAAGAAACTCCAAGCGAGATGCACAAAACCCAAAGATCATATTTAGAAAGGGAGAAAAGTTAAAGATAAGTTAAGAGTGCTAGACATGGCTTGACAAAGGCATTTCCATCAGTATAATATGCATATAGTACTGCAGTTACAACAAAAATGGCATGCATTTGAATAGTTATGCAGAGGACTTACCTAGGATATTTCAAATATTGCCCAGGTAACAAAAAGGACAACCCAGGAGCCTGTGGCAGAAAATGGTCAAGCTCAGATTGTGATCATGCTCAAGTTGTGTGCATAAGTTGCGGTTTTTATTATATTCAAATTTAAGACATCCTTTCTCGATAAGTTTGCCACAGCTACGAAATACATGAATAATGTTTTCTTTGGTGAGTTGTCCTCTGTTTATTCTTATGCTAATTTCATGAGAACCAAACACCACCTGCACATCAAGTTTACCTGCAGCAGTTCGATCTCCGCTATTGTATCTAGTGAAGTTGCGAGGGCAACAGAGACTTTGTCTGGGTCCTGATCCTTAATACTCTGAAGCAGCAATTGCAAACCACCCTAGAAAATTCTAAGCTAGTTATTGTGCTTACAACATATCCCATACGTCATCATGACTGACCATTTTGTTATTGACAACATATGCCTAGGAAATAAAGCAATAAAGATAAATTGTTGATGATGTGATTCAGGTCCAGTAGTGTATTATTGATTTTCTTGTAAACAGCAAACAACAGCACTACATAGATCTGGCCATGGAAATACATTTTTTCATCTTCTAATAGTATGACAGAATCCGGAAAAAAAAAAAATCAAACAGAAAGTGTCAGAGACGAGTGGAAGTATATTGTCAGACTTTAAGTGAACTATAGCACTTTATCTAGTGATCATGGTATGACCACGTGAGTGAATTGTAGGTTGGAACACTTTTTTATAAACATTTTTCATCGGCAATCAGTGTTGGCTTCCTATTTTAATGTGCCACATTATGGGGAATGGAAGAACATATAACTCCTGTTAAAGTGGCTTCAACATATGGAGAGAACTACTTAGTAACTGCCTAACTTCTCATACCTGCCTAGTAACTGCCTAACTTCTCATACCTGCCCCTCAATTAGTGAAGTATACAAAGTAGACCCCTTCTCCCTCAATTCTGCAGGTATACTGGCCAAGATAGAATCCTTTTCATCTATTGCTAGCTGCAATGATGACACAAAATGCAAATCATTTGCAAGAGAAAAAATGGTTAAGCACCATGGTCAAAATGCTGATAAGTTGATAATTTAAATCCTGAAGGAAAACCATTCAGTAACCACAAGTTGAAAAGGCACATCTCCTGATAAAAGGAAATGGCCTAGAGGTAAAGGTTCTCCCCAGACAACGGGAGCCATGGTATGAGTCACTTTTTCCCTTTGCCAGAGTTATACTCAAACTATGTATTAGAAATGACATAGAAAAGGACCATCTCTATAAGCAATCAAAACTTTAGCATAAATTTTAAACAGGTTCCAATCATATGAATCACTGTGATAAAACATAACTGAAAAGCAAAAGAGTAAATATTTGAGCAACCCACTCTGGTATCATAAGCTTCTTTTGATAATAAATACGGAAGGATAAAGATGCATACTTTCAGAGCTTTCTTCACATTTCCCTCCATGGTTCCATAAGGCTTTCTCTGTGGAATTCTCAGCAAATATGAGATATCCTCCATTGAAGTCTAGAAGCAAGAAACAAGATGATCTCCAAATTGATTTCCTTCCAAGTTAGAGAATATAAAAACAAGATAACATATGAATATCAACCTGTATGTTCTTCATGTTTGGATTTGCAGGTATAGCCCTTCTCAGAGCAAGTTCCCCACTTCTTGGAACCTTGGTGTCTGGAGAATAAAGAACTGCTTCGGCTGAAGGAATCAAAGGTAAAGGCGAAGCAAGCTGCACAAAAAGCAGTAATACAGCAACTAAATTCTCGAGTTTCTTCAGTCCATATGCAGGAGTTGAGATAAACAAACTTTTAGGAAAAACACAACAGGAGGCCACATCCTGCATCGCAAAAATCTCAAGTTAGGCGAGATATTATTAAGTAGATAGCAGAACTTGTCCGCATATTACCAAAAAAAAAAAACCATAAATCTCAATAAACAAAATATATCCTGAAATTCATGTACCTCTATGTCAATAGAAGCTTAAATACGACTCAAAAACACGCGAAGCATTCAAAGTATGCATCCTCAATATATTTTTGCATACATACAGAATGGACTAAATCCTTATGTCTGAGATGGCGAAAGGTTAAGCAACCTCTTATAACATGGCAGTTGATAAACTCCCACTGCAAATCCATCCCCCATTATCTCTTTTAATACCATGTTTTTCACAGCAGCAAATTCACCAACGATTTTAAGCACCATTTAGCGAGAATAAACACACTAAACCAAATATTGATTTCGGTGAGAGAAGTAAGAAATCCAAAAACTATCTGAACCTAAAAAAATTCTTGCGCATGCCACAGATGGAAATAATTCCAATAACTAACATGCAAAAAGAACTAAAATTTGAAACTTTTTCTAAAGAAACAACCTTTTCAAGGCTTCGAATTGACTTGTGGAGGGCTGATCTAATTGCAACTTGACCACGAGCTGCATTGGCTCGAAAAGCCAAATGGGTAGAGAGAAAATGGTTCCTTTGGATTAAGGTAGAGAAGGAGACATTGAAAGACAGTTTGGGAGAGGTGATAAATGAGGACGATAACGTAAAGGCCATGACTTTGAAGTCGCGAAAGATAGACGGAGAAAGTGAGAGGTTTTTGGCGCGCCGCATCTATCTTCACAGTCCTACGTGGATGCTTTTCAGTGGTTTCTGTCCAGTTGTTGTTCGAAACTTTAATTTCTTTATTTCCATTGTTTCCGGAAAAATCGAGTTGACGAAATAGTCCCTAAATCTGAAGGATATTATCAAACCACCACGTTGCTCTTTTTGGTACTCTTGTTCAACCTGCAATAATTTTTAGCTAGTCACTTATTAAAATCGTAACACTTGTTTATTCTTTTGTATAACGACGACATACGGCACGATTTCATCCTTTTGCCATTTAGAGTCATATGAAAGTGTTTATCTTCTTCGTACTATTGTTTTGCTTCCTTTCCTATTTCTCTTTTATCATTACTTCTTCCATCGATAACCTTGTTCACAAGGTTCATATCTTAAAATCATTGCTAAATATCACAAAGACATTTTTAGGAAGTATTGTTAGCTATAGATGATGACAATCACACACAAAAATGTGCAGCTGGTTTGTTATGTCGATTAACCAGACAATGATTCGAAATCGCAAAGCAGAGTAAATTGATGCTGTCATGATAGGAATCACCGAAGGGTAGTCCCAAACCCTTTTCTTTAATTGAAAAATATGGACAGTAGGATGCATATATTTGCTTGTGATAAATTCAAACGATATCTGACTTATTCCACTTGCTCCAGAGCTCTAAATGAATTAAAGAAAAAATAACGTGAGCTTTTAAGAAGATCCATATTGCACACTATGTTGACTGATGGACAATTTTTTATATAAACCTAATTTCCTATAACAAGTTCGAGATTAAAGAAGTAATTGTATTTTATTTTATTAATATATGCTTTACAAAATGAACACATATATATATACAAGTTGAGATGAGATACTTTTGAATTATAGCTAATAGAATAGATAATGGTGATAAACAAGTCAAGGTAGATTTGATATCCTTTTATGCCTAAAGAATCATTTTATCATACCGTCACAATTTGTGCTTCCATTATAGATGTCAATCTTGAATCTTTGTTAATAGGAATTGCTTCTCAGGTGTAGCTTTGGTGAGAGAGTCAATAAGTTGGTCACTTGAATATTTGAAACTTTTAATTATTGTTGAAGTACTTGATTTCTGACAAAATGAAAAGTGTGATCTGTTTCATACGGGAGTGGAAGACAATATTTTACATAGATAAATGGCAACAACGTTGTCACAATAGATGGTTGGAGAAGAAAACGGTTAATGAAATTCCATCAAAAGGTTAGTAATCCAATTGAGTTTAGCAGCAGCAATGATAATGGCTTTACATTCGACTTTAGTTGAACTTCGACAAATGATTTTCTAGTTTTTTGAAGTTCAATTGATAGAGCAGCTACTAATAAGGACAACGTAAGTTGAAGTGGAGGTAAGATCATTTGAATTTCTAGCCCAATCAAAATCAAAGAATACATGTAAAGATAGGTTGGTAGTTTTTTGTGGGGATTCACTAATGTTGTGTGCCTTTGCGATATCAAAGTATTCTTTTGACAATAGCCTAATATGTGGAGGAAAGGTTATGCATAAATTAGATATTTTATTTATAGGAAAAAAATATCATGTTAAGTATTATCAGGATAATTATTAAAGTGAACTAAGAATTTTTTAAAATTCTCTTGCATCCATTTAGGAGTGGTATCATGTAGTTTTAACCTTGTTTTATTGGATATGGGAGTTGTCATTAGTTTGGCATTAAGCATATAGGCTTTAGACAGAAGGTCATTAATGTATTTTTATTGAGACAAGAAGAGTCTTTGGGATGTTTTTATAACTTCGATCCTTATGAAATAGTTAAGAGGGTCAAGATCTTTTAAGGGGAATTTAAAAGAGAGATTTGTAATAAATTTCTTGACTGTGTGGATTTTATTGTCAGGAATAATAATATCATCAATATAGACAAGTAGATGAGATCTAGACCATTGTCAAAGATGAATAAGGAATTATTAGAGATTGAATGATAGAACTTTGTTGAAGAAGATAGGAACACAATTTATGATACCAAGCCATTAGTGTTTGGCACTGCTCATAGTTGGCTTTGATTAATTGACACACATAGTTTGGGTATTCTAAGTTTAAAAAACTGAGAGGTTGTTGCATAAAAAGGGTGTCAGTTAATGTACTATAGGAATGCATTATTAACTTCAAGTTGAAATAATTTCTAACCATACTTAACACCTAAATAAGAATTGTGCATATTATGGTTGGTTTCTTGACGAGGCTAAATGTTTTGGTGAATTCAACATCTGAGCATTGGTGAAAACACTTAGCAATAAGACAAGCATTGCAACGAGATATAAAACCTTCTAGGCTAGTTCTAATTATGAATATTAACTTACAAGTAACTACATTTTGGGTTAGTATAGGAGGAACAAGTTTCTCTGTGATATTTGTGATAAATGCATTATATTTCTACATTTAAAACATCAAGCCATTGAGCATATTGAAGATTTTATTTTACTATAGTGATTTCAAGCAAAAGGGAGGGATGTTTTTTGGTGTGTAGATCAAGTCTTAGGTGAGGCTTCAAATTTCCTATTTTGGATCTAATGATATTAACACCGAAAGTTTAATAAGGAAGGATAATTGTGGTAGGTCATTAGGAGATGAGTACATGATATAATGGTGATGATATTTGTTCTTTGGTGAGTGGTGAGTGGTGAGTTGTTGGATAAAGTAGGAGATTCATTAAAAATTGAACAAGTGGATGTTTCTTTCCTTGTTGGGGAACTGAGATTGGGCATGACTGATTGTTATGTTTGAGAGTTATTAGTTGTTTGAAAGATGGGTAGTGTAGGTGATATTTCAGGTGCATTTAAATTAGTTAGAGAATTAGGATTAAGTGGTATAGGTGGATTTTTAGGTGTCAGTGTAGGATACTATATAAACAATAATTAATCAGGAGGTTGGTTATTTTCTGTTTGTTAGGGGTTAGATGGAAACCATTGCTCGCAAAGTATCATATGTCTTAATATATAGGTAGAATTTACTGATGGATTATGACAGATATATGAGTTGTATAGTATGGAGAAGCCAATGAAGATGCATGATATGAATTATGGGTTAAGTTTTGTAAAAGAAGAAGCATGTAAATATGGGTAACATAAGCAACCAAAGGACCTTAGTTTGGCATAATTGAGTAGTTGATGAAACAATTATCATAGAGAGATTTAAACTGAAGAGTTAAAGTACATATTTGGTTGATCAGATATACTACCATTTGGAAGGCAGTAATCTAGTATTTGATAAGTAAGGAAGCATAATGAAGAAAGGCAAGTCATGTTTTGAAGACATGATGATGCTTTTGTTCAGTTGTAACAATCAAAAAGTGTAGGATGGGGACTGGAGAGGTTGAATTTCAAACTGGGAGAGAGTATGAATAGGCTTTTGTACTCACTATCATCATCAAAATAAATAAGCTTGATTAGCATCTTGAAATATTTCCACTATATTTTTAAATTTAATAAAAACAACATTAATTTGGGACTTGTTTTTCAAAAAATACATCATGAATATTTGGCATAATAATCTAAAAAGATAATATAATATCTAAAATTATCTAAAGAGAGAGACAAGGCTGGACCCCAAAAATATGTGTAAATAGCATTAAGGGAAGAGGAACAAGGAATGTTGTTTGTGCCAAATGGAAGTCTATGACTTTTATTACTTAAACAAGAATCACAATAAGTTGTAATAGAAGTAGAAAATAAAAAATAAATGGAAATTTTAAGAAGAATATTATTTTATGGGTGATCAAGTTTATGTTTCCATATTTCTTTATTTTTAGTTGTAGAAATGTGAAGAGAAGGGGGTTGTTGTTAAGTTGTGGATATGATGCTCATTTGTAAACACAATTTTTATTCTAGTCCTAGACAAATGATGCCTCCATATTCAAGTTTATCTCTAACAAGTATGTGTCATCACTTCCCTCATATTCAGAATTTGTAAAGAGATTATTCAAATAAGCAGTTAGAGAAGATCATAGTCCACCAACAATGGCTTTGTTTTATTAGTGATATTAGCTTAGGTCCAATTTGAATTAGGTGATGTTTAAAATAATGACAACAAATTTTTTTTTGTATGAGCAATTTTATCACAGAGTTGACATATTGAGCAAGGTGAAGAGTAATTATTTAAATGTCAAGGAGAGGATAGGTATATGTTTTTTTGTGTAGAAGAACTTATTGTTAAGTTTGGAGTATGTTGTGTGAAGTTAGATCCAATATTAAATGATGGATAATTGGTATGAATGGTGTATGAGGATGCTTTGTAAGATTTGGGTCCTCCATTATAGTGTTATTATATTATCATGTTCTTGATTAGGATGAGCATTGGGTGAGTTGGGCAGTAATGGGAGACAAAGTTTCTTTCCTTCTTATTTTATGAAGGTTTCACGATTAAAGGTTTTCTTGTAAAGCTCTTCAAATGTCATTAGTGCTTCTCTTCCTTTTATAACTGTGTTGAGTTCATTGTAATCATTATTAGACCATTCAAAGTGTGTGTAATTGTAGGAGGCAGGTAAGGAAAGGATGTGATTGAAAAGGTTCCATACTAATTTAGGGTCATTGGTGTTCTTAGGGGGAGTTCTAGGATTAGTCGTCAATCGAAGAGAGTTTCAGTTTAATTAACTTTCATGTTAGGAACTTAATCCTTTTTCTTTCCTATGGGATTGATCATTAGCGGAAAAGAGTATTAGTGTAATTAACTTTCATATTAGGAACTTGAATCTTGATGCATTTTTAACTTAAGTGTTGATGTTTGTTCCTTAACTGAGTTATAACCAAGATTGATTACAAGATTTCTCAAATATAACTCAGTGACCTACTTTATTCCTTAAACTTGTAAAGTTAAATAGATAAAGCACCAACTAAAATAGGAGAATAATGTTCATATATGCAATTTCCTCCTTCCTTATACAATTATTTATTTTAGGTCCCTAAATTTACACTATATTCCTCTCCATTATTGGACAAATTTTAAATATAAGATTATTGGTAGTTGTTTAGCAGTATACATATATCACATCCTTCATTCCAAGCTAGTTCATCATGCTTGGTGCTTTTACTACTTAAGAAATATTCACCAAAGGTGGATGTCAATAGGAAGCAGAGTTGACCATTTATTTTCTAAACTATTTGGCATGTGAAGTTCTTTTCATTTCTCATGGGGTTGGTTTTATGTTAATCATCCTTTCCATAAACATATACGAAAAAGGAAAGAATTAATTTTCATTAGCGCTAAACAATGGGATATATTTCACCATACAACAAAAAGAAAGCCTTTTACACCTTACAAATGTTGGTGTAACAGAAATTCCCATATTACTATCTATTAACACTTTAATGGCAACCTATAAACTCTATGTCCTGCTTACAAAAGTGTAGGAACCTGAGCTCTCAAATTGGAACCAATAAATGGAAATAGAATTTGGAATTTAGTATGCATTAACTGAAGAACATCATTTTTTGTTTCCTCATCCTATTAGTTTTTATCATCGTGCACATTATTTGTCCCTTTTGTTAGTAAACATAAGATGTATAAAATGACTCTTTTGCTTCTGTCATTTTTATTATTGTGGGTCTGGATCTTTTAAAAATTAAAAATATTATTTTACTATATTATTGATGTTTATCATGGTCTCTAAGGAGCTTGAAAAGTCTTAAAAGAAATATTGTAATATGATTTTGAGATTTCCACTAAGAAAACATTTTGTTTGAAGAAAAAAATAATGTTGTATCTAATTCACTAAAAACTATGACTTTATCCCTTTGTTAAGAAGGACATAACCCAGGTGCAGATAATTTAGAATGTGATCTTTTAGGATCCCATCATCTCCTGTTCTAGACCATCTTATTCCTAAGTATACTTTCTGATAAAAGCAAGCAAAACTTTATGCTAGTTAGCAATGAAAGAAAGTTAGTAGAGAACTAACTCACTAAAAACTAATAAATAAAGAACATTATTTCCAGAGATGGTATAGAATCCTTAAACTTGTTGGAAACAATCATCCTTACAGTGGATGACATCATCTTTCCAAACGGTTTCAAATTACTATTTTGATTTTCTAGAATAGTTATATCATGTGTTGTTAGAGATTTTGAAGCATAACAAGTATTAGATAAATGAAAAGGGAAAGCTATTATTGACATATATTTTTATTTTTCTCTAAGAACTACTGATGGTTCTCAACTAGTTTAAAAAGTGTTTTGGTTGATAAGCATGTTATTTTCTGATGTAAACGAGCACGAGTTAAGTTTACACGAGTTAGATGGTTTTATCATTCATGTATTCTTTTAAATGCTTTATATTCACTTATTTTCAAAAAGTAATATATGCTACAATAATGATAGATCTAGAACATTAGGCACTTATAAGATTCGTGTGCTTTTAGTTCAAGATTTAAAAAAAGAATGTTAGTTGAATGTGGATACATATAAGTCTAGTTAGGAATCAACATGATACACTATTGTGACAGATGAGTGGACTGATCAAAAATAAAGAACCTTCATTAATTTCTTAGTTTATTGTAATATTAGAATAATTTTTATCTAGTCTGTTAATATTTCTTATATAGTAAAGAGTGCTTATGCTTTATCTTAATTATTTTTTGAAATTGTAGAGTGAGTTACACCAAAGAATGTTATGCACTTTGTTATAAATAATGCGGGTAATTATATATCAGATGGGTACTTGTTACAATCAAAGTATAAATCATATTGGTTGTATTGACCAAATTTATAATCTTGTTTCATGTGCATCTAAGATCACAAATTTTGTATATAATCATATTACATTTTTGTCTTATTTAAGAAAGCAAGCAGATTGTTTTGAGATTGTGATCTTGCTACAACTAGATTTGCAACTACATTTGTTACTTTGAAAAGTATTTATGATCATAAATAACTACTTTAAAATTTAGTGACAAGTAAAAAATTTTGAAGTCATAAGTTATCAAAGAGTGCCAAAGGACAAAAAAGTTTGTGTTATAATTCTAGATAATAAATTTTAGGTCATTGAAAATTGTGACTCTGCTTATAAGGTTGTTAAGGATTTGTTGACTCAGATAAAAGGTCATCTTTGGGGTATATATATGATGGAATGTATAGAGCTCGCAAAATAATTATTATTCTTTCTAAAGGAAAAGAGAAATCGTTCAAGCCTTATATAGATATTCGTAACCAATAATGAGATAAGCGTCTTATTCAAAGGATTCACTTAGCAACTTATTTTCCTAATCCATTTTATATGTATAAGGGAGAGGTATGTATAAATGATATTATAGGTAGTTTCTTTAATGTGATTGAATGAAGAAGTATATTCTCTATTGAAGAGCAAATGAAATTAAATTGTATCGTGAAAGTTTAAGGAGTTTTGCTAAATAATCTACAAGGAGTGAACTTATAATGAAAGAATGCTGCTTGGTAAATTTTCATGATTTTATTTAATTCTTTACTTATTAATAACATATATTTTTATTTCTCATAATTATTAATTTAAAATACATGAGTGGTGGAGATTATTTGGAGAAAGTGTTTCAACGTTGAGAAAACTCGCTAGTAGATTACTTGATCAAACAACTTCTGCATTAGGTTGTGAACATAATTCGAGTGTTTTGAATGTATTTATACAAAGAAACGAAATCATTTGGAATATTAAAGACTCAATGACCTTGTTTATGTTACTTATAATCTGATAATGAATAACATCTATTTTATTGATTTGTTTTATTTTTAATTAATTTATTTTTATTATTGACTTTATAATTTCTCTATTTTTTATTTAGAGTGCTTAGTAAGAAGAGAACGTATAATTCAATCAATGTTTTAAAAACCATATTGGACATCGAACCGATCAAAGAAAAGGTTTAAAGA
>JAOQML010000197.1:44891140-44909230 GCA_027568935.1 Erythroxylum urbanii | reverse complement strand
TATTACAGGGAGATGCACCAGAAACTTCAGAGACTCACTCAGGGGTCTAAATCAGTGGAGGATTACCACAAGGAGATGGAGGTGGCTATGATCCGAGCTAACATAGAGGAGGACCCAAAAGCTACAATGGCCAGATTTTTTAGTGGACTCAATAGGGAGATATCCAATGTTGTGGAGTTGTAGCACTACTTAGAGATTGAGGACATGGTGAACATGGCCATAAAGGTGGAGAAACAAATCAAAGTTAGAGTGGCAACAAGGAGTGAGACAAATTCTAGCCAATCATAACGTTCAAAATGGCCCAAGAGAGAGTAGAAGTTAAAAGACAAAGGGGTGGACTTCAAGGAGACACCTAAAAGGCCGAATGTAGGGTTTGACCCTAAAGGTACACCTAACACCCAAGCTTCTTCTAGTAAGCATTCTAGCATTAAATGTTTTAAGTGTTTAGGTACTGTCCATATTGCATTTCAATGTCCAAATAAGAAAGCCATGATTATGAGGGATAATGGGATGATTGATTCGGAGGATAGTGGTAGTGAATCTGAGCTTATCGTTAATAATGATTTTGAGGATGGTAGTTGCTTTGAGAGAGCCATTACAGGGGAAGCACTAGTAGTTAGGAAGGTACTGAGTGCTAGGGCATGAGGTTGTAGATCAAAGAGAGAATCTTTTCCATATGAGATGTTCAGTTAGTGGAAAAGTATGCAATTTGATCATTGACGGGGGTAGTTACACTAATGCAACTAGTTGGACTATGGTACAAAAATTGGGTTTTGCATGCAGGAAACATCCAGAGCCATACAATTGACGGTGGTTCAATGATAGTGCTGGTGTGAAGGTGACTAGGCAGGTTGTAGTGCCATTTTCAGTAGGAAGATATGAGGATGAGGTGTTGTGTGATATGGTACTAATAAAGGCTAGTCATATGTTACTTGGGAGACCTTGGCAATTTGACAGGAGGGTAGTACATGATGGATATACCAATAGGTACTCCTTGAAGTTTAAGGGTAGGAATTTCATTCTACTACCTTTATCACCTCATGAATTGTACCTGGACTAGATAAAAGCACGTAAAAGTGAGGAGGGTTCGGGTAGTGAGAACAAAAAAAGTGAAGAGAGAAAAGAGACCCAAAAGAAAAATGAGTTTGGCCCAATGGTGAGTGACTGCACAAGTGAGGAAAAGGAAGTAAGTGGGATGTGCATGAGAAAAGAGCTCAAGAAAAGAAAAGAAGAAAGAAAAGAAAGAGAGAAAAGTGAGCTTGTTTGCTAAAGGAAAAGACTTGGGGAGAGAAACTGGAGAGAAGAGAGCATTAGTAGTGGTGAGATATAGAGAGTGTTTAGTTTCTGACACTAACCCTCTTGAGGCTTTGCCTAGTGTTTTTGCTTCTCTTTTGTAAAATTATACTGATGTCTTTCCTGATGAGATGCCTAAAGGACTGCCACCCTTGAGAGGCATAGAACACCAGATTGATTTTATGCCCGGAGCTCAGATTCCGAACTGCCCAGCTTATAGGAGTAATCCTGAGGAGATAAAGGAGCTTCAAAAGCAAATGGGTGAGTTACTGAAGAAGGGGCATGTGAGGGAGAGCTTGAGTCTTGTGCAGTGCCTATGTTGCTGGTGCTGAAGAAAGATGGGACCTGGAGAATGTGTGTATATTGCAGAGCTGTCACCAAAATCACTATTAGAATGAAACCTGGAGATTAGGTTTGGGTGCATCTGAGGAAGGAGAGGTTTCCTACCCAACGAAAATCCAAGTTGGATCCTAGGGATGATGGTTCGTTCCAAGTGTTGGAGAAGATAAATGACAACACCTACAAGATTGACCTGCTAGGTGAGTATTCTGTTTCTGCAACTTTTAATATTACTGATCTTTCTCCTTTTGATATAGATTCAGATTTAAGGACGAATCTTTTTGACGAGGGAGGGATTGATGTGAGCAGGAGTAAGGATCACTAGGGAGATAGGTGCGTGACAGGGGCAAGCTTGTCATTTCAGTTGGACCTATGTCCAGAGCTAGGACCGAGAGACTCAAAGAGGCTCTCTATGCTTATGTGGGCCAATTTGTGGAGAGGATGGAATGCATCAAGCCTATTGGAGGAGAGCTATCTGAATCATAACCCAAATGGATTCATTTATCTCAAATCTTTAGATTAGACTCATTTGGGACTTGAAGACCATTATATTGGGCTGCGCATTATCACTTAAGCCTAAGAGGAGAGGCGTGTCTATGATCAGACTTGGGAGCGCGTTGGATCAGACGTAGGCGTGTTTTTTTTATTATTCTAATTTGGACTTGTTTTAAGTTATTTATATTTTGGGCTTCCATGTATTTTAAGCCCGAGTCTTTTACCATTAAGCCTAAATATAAATACGTATATTTTAGGATTTTGGAACAACTTTTGGATCATATTATTTCTTGTGTGCCACCGGCCATCTTGAGAGAGAAAAACCCTCTTGTTCTTTTCAACTTAGGAATTAAACATCACTTATCAACTGAATCAGATTGTAGCGTGATTTTGATCCTAAACAATTTTCTTGGTTTGTTCTTTACTCGTTATCTAGGTTGCTTGAGACAAATTCTTTGTGAGGTCTAGTAGGTAAATTTGAAACCCTACGTATCAAATTTAATTTAGTTTCGAATCTATCATTTTCTTCTTTCCTTAGATTTGAACAATCTTTCAATTCCGTAGTGCGTGTTACTTACCATTCTAATCTCTTTAGGAGAGGAAGCGTGCGATGGGATAGGAGATGGGTTGGAGATGGCTGTCGTGAGAGAGGAGCGTAGAAATTAGGACTTGTGATGAGCAGAGTAATTAGAATATGAGAAATTATGATTTCAACCCCTATTTCCTCAACAACCCTAATGGTGAAAACTTTAAAGACCGTAACATACATTTTGCCATCGTTAAATCAATAAGTGGAAGAAGAGGTGTTAATTTTCACTTAGGCCTCATTTAGTTGGCGGGAAACTAAAGTCAATTTAGAATCTGATTTTTCAAAAAATAAATCTATAGAAAGTAAAGATATTCATATGTTTGGATCCTTATAAGAATTCTAATAGAAAAATTTGGTGGATTCTTATTATAGTATTTGGTACGCAACAGTATTTCATGGAATGTAATTTAATTTTGACTTGTGTTTCCAATTATATTTCCACAAATTGAATAAAAAATTGAAATCATTAAAGAATGTTAATTTGTAATACAAGTTATATTATTAAATGTTAATTTTTTTCGTTTTTGATATTCTAATCATATAATATTGTTATATCATAAATATAGTATTGAAAAATACTAAAACAACCTCAACGGAGTACAAAGATAAATCTTAAAATTCAAATCAAATATCAAAAAAAATTAACATTGAAAAAAATACAGATTGTGCATTATTTAAAAGAGAATGAATGGTTGAATTGACTAGCATATTTTTTAGATTAAATTCTCGAGGAAAGTAATATAAATACCAAGGAGGTGATGAGATTTAGAATACAAATAAAGTGCTACTACTTTTCCTAGATTGGGAAAATTTTTACTTTCTTAACTACTCAAAAAAATAAACCAAATGTGATAATATAAATTTTAGAAAAAAGATTACTTTCCCAAACAAAAATTCATGTCAACCAAACAAGGCTCTAAGGCATTGCTTGTATAAGTATTTTAGGTTCACCGATGAAACTAGTTAGTATGCTCTGTGCTCATTTGTGACATTTTTCAACACGTACAATTACTTCATTATTGGGCTGAATTGAAGTCCCCAGACTTGTGAGTTTGCCTAATAAAGTGCAGACGTAGGATACTTTGTAGTAGTTGTTGAGTTCAAAGCATGGCAAAAGTTCACAATGACTACCCAATGAAACATAAATTTTTGGATTTTTAAGTCAAGAAGATGAGCCTAGCTGAAAACAAAAGTGTTTAAACTGGAACGGACACTCTCTTTGAACATACTCAAGGCTTCGCTGACAAGGGGGTTTAGGAAGAAAAACATAAACATAAAGGTCCCACCGAGATTTGAACTCGGGTTACTGGATTCAGAGTCCAATGTCCTGACCACTAGACCATGGGACCGACGGTTGGTATCTAGTTTCAACTTACTTTACATAACCTTTACTTTTCCATTTCTTCAAATGCACTTTTTACAGCTTTTGGTTTAATTTAAGGATTTAAAACAAGTTAAAATATTACCATTCATTATAGTTAATGATGATCCTATATTTAAAGTTGAAAAATATAGCAAAATAATATAATGCGTCCATATTATTGCAAAAAAATCAAAGTAAATAAGTAAGCTTAGTCTTACAAAAAAGACAAAGTTAGCAAGTAATTGGTTACTTGTGGGAATGTCTAACCTTTTTTTTTAATTTCTCTGCACAAGCTGTAAAAGAGAGAATACATGAAAAAAGCTTTTCCCTCCCACACTTAAAGCTCTCCCAAAAACATACAATTCAGCTTCATGGTCTTATCTCTTTAGGCCATCATTCACAAGGCTTGAATTTTGGGGTGTAAAGTAACTCGGAGAGTTACTTACAACATCAAAAAAGGGCAAATTCAAGCTACTTGAAGCCATTAGAGCACAAGATAGACCTGTAAAACAAGTACAAGAAAAAGGGACTTGTCAAGTTTTCCAACAAAAAAATATAATTATGTAAGAAAAATTTTATTGTACACACTACCATGTATTAATCTAAATCTTCAACATCTAATTTTAGAACAGACATTCCATGATTTGTTTTTAGTGACTATCATTATTAAAATTTTATTTTAATTTAATTATGTTAATTTTTATATTTTAGAATACTTGTACACAACTTTTTTCCTTTCGTAATAACAACAAAAAAATTGTGCATGATTGACACGTGACTAGCCCTTTATATTAAATCAACTCACCTCTGACATAAGGATGACAATTATTGACTCATGGGTTTAAATTTAATCATTTTCAATGGATCGACCTATGGATCAAGCCCAGACTTAAATTGACTTGAGATCTGATTATTCTAAATAAAACAACATTATTTTATTTAAAAGAGTTAGCTCTTGAAGAAGCCTAAGCCTGGACAATCTGAACACAGATTTAATTAAAAAATAAATTATCCTATATTTTTAATTTTTAAAAAAATTATTTTAAAAATTTTTGCTGGGTGGCCGTTGCTATCCCTACTCTTGCAACCGCCAATCATCATGTTCTTAAACTTCTCTTGTGTGGGCTATGATTGTCAATCGACACCATTAATTTTCTTGAGCTTCTTCGAGTACTTGAGCAGGCATGCCTGTTTCTAAGATTATGTTCTTGTTTTGGTTATTGATAAATCTCAGCTTTAGAGATTATACAGTAGTCCTAAAACAAAGAAGATTATGGCCCACTAGAGTTGATTAACAATTGAAGAACTAATTTATGCTTGCCTTCGTCTCGATTCTCATCAACTTTTTTTGAAGTGTAAATGTCAGTGATAAATATGGAATATATACCTGTATTTTCTAGAGCAATTCTTATGCTTATCTGTGCAGTCTACCTAGTAGCAATAGTATAGAACAAGTATATCAGAAACCAAAAAGTGCACTTACCAATCTTACGATCTCAAGGCCAGAAGAAGAAATGGAAAAGAAAAACCAGAAGGGGGTCCTAAAATCTTCTCCTGAAGTATTTGCAGAGCATTAAGTTCCCAACTGATTTATATCATATCCGTTGTCCTCTGTTAGTGACCTTGGATGGTGACTTCTCATCAATCTCACCCAACCATTATCCTTCTGTGCTCAACCAAATTGCTAGCTTTCCAAAAAATAGTATTGTTCTGTTTAATACCAAAACTGCAAATATCTATGGACGCATCGAGACGACTGGTGACCACCATTACTGAACTACTGTCCTGCATCGACCAGCCGTACTCAGTTCTGGTTACGAATTAGCCACAAAACTAAAATAAGAAGTCTTTTAACTTTCCACAAAATATCAAGGAGAGGAGAGTCATATGCAAGGGCTTAACATTTTTTAAATCTGATCTGCCTCCAGTGAATTAACATCCAAAACGAATGTGCGAAAAGAATTCAGAGCTTATGAATTTTGAAGCTTGGCATTCTAAAGATGGTCAGGCACATGGTGCATATGAACTTGGAATAACTGCACACATGGTACGATTAAATTGTTTCATGAGTTAGATCTGATAAAGAATGACTCATAAATTTGCTGCTTGGTACCTAGCTTGAATCATAATAATATTTTAGTTTCATGACAGAATCCTAAGATGTTGCTAAAATGTATTTTCGAGTATCAACCACATTCTGAAGTTAACAATTGTCGGATAATACAGTTAATCTAGATAGTCTTTTTCTGAACAAAACCACACACAACATGTGCAGACTAAACGAGTACAGAAAGTGAACCATATTCAGAATCAGATATGTAAATCTTGGTCTTTTTTCCCTCGAGAAGTTATAATGGAATAAGATAAAGACAAGAAAGCTTTCAATTAAGACTTGGCATTTTCCAGATTTACAGATTAATTTCCAGAATACGAATTGCCATACTGTGTGTACACTTTTTCTCTTTCTATAATTAATAATTTTCCAAATTAATCAGCTGCCAACAAACAGTCACCTCCATATCGGAGGTTACTTTCTTTTTGCTGTTATGGAGCTGAAGTTAAATTAACCCTGCAATTGGGAAAAAACGCTGCAAAGAAGAATCATTTTCACCCTACTCCCAGCTCGAGCTCGACCCTAACTCCAGGGAAAGTAACCATGGTGGACAGCCACGTGCTTGTGCGACTTCCCACTTCTACTTTCCCAACCCCAATTAGTTTTGCAACTCTGACAGTTTTTATGGCCAAAGCGTTTTAGTATCCAACACCACTCATTCCCAGTTTCAGTACCAAACGGACAGGATTGTGACTTCACAACAAAACTCCATATCAACGGTCCCAGCTCTAACCGGCCCACCAAAGTTATTACTCCAACACATACATCACCGTCTCATCTCGGCTTCACCACTTGCATTTTCAGGCCGGTCGGGTCACATGAATTGGATATCGAATGCAGTTTCAGAAATCTAGCAATCCCAATTGTCACCCCTATCCATAAATTACTTATAACCCGGTCCCATCCATATAATCTAATTTATAAGATTATGTATCCATAAAATCGGTATAAATGGTTGGCAAAAATAACATTAATTATCTATCTCATAAACCTACGTAACATAGTTGGAGAGAATTGAACTCGCTCAGAAAGCACCAGACCTTAATATCAAAGCCAGATGATGTTTCCTAATGATCCAAAAAAGACACCTTAATTGCCTCTCTAAACTGCAGTCGCGAGAGGAGACGAGCATAGCCACTTAGAGTCAACGTCCAGGTTAGCAAATAAAGGGATGACAAATAACCAGGAATCTTCAGAACAAGAAGTTTTTAATCTCTTCCAAGTCCCCAGCACATTTAACATTTTCTTTATATCATAATAATAAGATTACAAGGTTTACTTTGTTTGCAACATTGATTTATATATCAACTACTTGAATGACATCACATACATAATAAAAACTACATGATACGTATGTATATTCAAGGCATCTGGATCGGCTTCGTCTCCCCAGATGATTCAAAGTAAAAACCATGATGAGCTTAATATGTATATTTTTACTTTTTCCCCTAACCATCCATCTTGTTCATCATCTTTCAGAGATGTATATATAAATTACCACATCAGCATCTCCAGTCCAACCGGACCTCGCCGGGACCCACTATGTGCTGACTAGGCTTCCTGAAGGATACAATGTGGCTACTGACCATGAAGGCTGTTACACGTTCCGATACCCTAATATCCTCCATCTTCAATTCCTGCAGTCTCCGGACGTATTCCGGCACGTGAACTAGATCCCACACAACTCCAATCCCATCAGGCTTCAGAACCCTAACCATCTCACCCAACACCCTCATTCTCTCTGCTGCTGCCTCCACGCTCCGGTGGCCGTATTCTTTTCCTACAGTGTGCACAAAAAGAGCAGAAACCACAACATCAAAGTAGTTGTCCCCAAATGGTAAGCTCCTCACATCACCCTCCTTGCAAGTCACATACTCTCCTACACCTGATAACATAAAAACACTCACACATGCTAAGTTCATCATTCAAATTAAACATATAAAACCGTCAACATCAAATGTATATATGTCAACGAAACGAATTCAAGTACAAGTTGGACTTATCTTAATTTCTTGGATTTCTTCAACAAAACTCATCTTAACGCTATTAATTTTTTTATAAATAAGGCCACTTCTGTTTCATTGTTCAAATTTGTAGAGTAAAATCAGAGATTACTCCATCATAATATCATATAGTCAAATTCCAAAAAAATAACTAATTTAATTTAATAACACATGCCCACCTTCCATGTTGGCTGTACGGAGAGTTGACAAGGTTGTCCGTTTTGACCGGTCCAAACCGACAACCCGACCGGAGCTACCCGTTTTCTTCAGCTGAGTCGCCACCGAGTTTAGCAATATCCCACGGCCACACCCAACATCCAAAGCCAACTTCACCGTTGACCAATCACCGACACACCCCACCATTCTTTGCGTCATGTCGTGATGCAACGCCAACGAACTATAAAAGAAGTTCCCGGCGGCGAAAAAAAGGCAAACCCCTGACAGCGCCGTTACGCAACCTGTGAACCCAGCGGCAAAGCGGGCAGCGCCACCTGGGCCGTTTCCAAAAAGGAAAAAGGTCTCCAAAAAGCTGCAGATGGGTTCGAAGTAGAAAAGAAATGCGAAAGAAAGAACAGAGAAGAAGACGGCATGGAACAAGAGGAAGAGAAGTGTTTGCCACTGGTCCATGCCGTAGATGGCGTAGATCTGGGTCCAATCTCTGGTTGTGGATGTGGGTTTTCCATTTCTAGGATTGAAATGGTGGAGGGGAGGCCTCACCGTGAGTGACATTGATGGTGCTTGGCTTGTTTTGTTCTTGTGGACTCTGCAGTGAAGAAGTGAGCTGTTATAATAATACCACAAGTGAAAAGATCGTGTCTTGGAGGAACTTTAGTGAGAATTTGAGGATAAATGGAGTAAAAGAATCAAATTTACAATAGAATCTGGTATGATTTTTCTGGATGGATCAACCGAAATTTTGCAGCCAAAAGCTTGGGTTTTTATCAAGTGCTTGTTTACTTTTTGATTCTCAGACAGAAAACTAACATTATTTTAAAAATGTTAAGAAAATTATTAGAGTTGAAGCGATGTAGAACTAATTAGCTAATCTACGGTAGAGAATATTTCACTAACCCAAGAAACACAAAGTCTCGCTTTTTCTGTAGAAGCTGGAGAAAAAAAATCCTTCTTTTATGCTTTCCTCTCACTTTTCTAGAGAAACAAGCGGAACCCAGAAATGCAGAGGTTCAAACTCTCAGTACCAATATAAACACATCAGATCCACTTCCGAGCAGAAGAAAAAACCCATCTGCCCATCATACAAATACAGCACAAAGGGGTAAAAACATCACAGAACAGGGCTCCAGTACCAGCAGAAACCAAAAAAAGAAAACGAAGAGTAAACAAGAGACAGTTGGAGAAGAGAAGATCAGTGGCAATAAATCTCCAATTGTCAGGAAATAATGATTGTTTGCTACTGAGAAGATAACAACAATGATTATATATCCATCTCTACTGTAGCACACAACTTCAAACGCGCTTGTGGGTTCGTCGTTTTGTGATCTCGAGTTTTAACGTAGAGAGAAATGGGAGCACCTCTTTTTCCATCGGAATTCTTACAGGGGACAGGGGCGTAGATTTCGTACGGACATTACAGACATATAAGAGAGACACAAAAGAGAAGGTTGTTGTCTAAGTCTGGTTTTGCATTGTACTTGTATAGCGCGTCAAGGGGCAAAAGACGGAATACAAATTACTAGTGGAGGCAAATTGCGGAATAAATTTGGTTTGCTCAGAAGTCATCCAAGTCAGTGTAGGTTAGTATAGGGTTTGGGGGGTTTGAAAATCTGATTAGGATTTTATGAACACGTGTGTCGCGGGTGAAACACTAGTTTCCTTCAAAAGTTTATGGCTATAATTGTGATAAATAAGATAGGTTAATTAATTACTGATTACTGATACGATATTTATGATAATACATTGCTAAGGTCATATGGATTACTGTTTAAAAGTTTACTACCGCTTGTATTTAATTGTGACATGATTCCAGATCACTACAAACTGATAAAATTCTAAAATCTGGTGCACCACGCAGGTTTATAACTTAACTATGATGGAAATGGTATTTCGAGGTAGATTGTGCTTAACGTTTCGTCTTTCTTATTTGTATATGTTGATTTGATCAAGTATTCATAATTTCCTGGTCAATCCACATGAATTGTTCATTTCTTATCATGTGGTTTCGTCTTTCTTACTTGTATTGTATACGTGGATTTGATCAAGTATTCATAATTTCCCAGTTAATCGATTGTCTTCTGGTTCACAAGTCCTAGTTAATCGATTGGACTAGGACCTCTTCAATCGACCTGGCTCCTGTGCCGGAACCAATAAGAACGCAAAGAGGAATTTTAAGTTGGCCTTTGACAACCATACAAAATGCCGTCGTCCTTAAGCTTATGAAGTTTAAACACACTAGTTGCCGCTTAAGCCTCACTACGTTCCAGATAGTGGAAAGTAACTTTCACTTTTATGTACGCAATTAGGTCTAAATGCAACTTCCATACAAAATAGAACAAAACTGAAATATGTGTTATTAAAATAACATTATTCAAGATTTTAATTCCAGTTTTCCACTCTATTTCGAAATATACTTTTAAAATTCTCCTTTATGCTCAAGGACGTGAGTTGGTAAAAATACTGTTTATTATTCAAAAAGGTAAAATTCACCATCTTTTTATTGTTCATTTTAGTTTAACATTAAGAAAACTTTTAAAATGTGAGAGTTCATTATCACTTGGCTTTGCATAGCAAGCACTCGTCAAAAATTCATATAACGAGCGGGTGGCGTGCATTTTGATATAGCAACAAAGAGAAACAAAGTAGCTAAGACTGAGTTAAATTAACAACAATGTAAATTAGACAAGCCTATAAAAAAAATCAACTAGTAAAGTAATATGTAAGAGAGGAAAAAAAACTAATGCCGCAAATCACGGAATAGATGGTGATAAATTAAAGACCTTATGTTGGGGGTTTGAACCTAAAAAATTGAAAATTGATTGAGAATTAGCTTTCTGCAAAGGTCTTTTTGACCAGCAAATTATGCTTTAAGCTCCAAACGGATTTGGAAAGAGGTCGCCTGCATCTGCGTATGCTTTAAGCTCCAAATGGATTTGGAAAGACTTCTTCCCTTGATAGTAACCCTTAAATTTGAAAAAATACAAACACGAAACGCCTTTGTTTTGCATGAAATTGACTCTTCTACGTAGAGCATTTGTCAAATTGCGATGTCCGAATTTAAATATACCCTTTTGCCATTTGTCTTCTCATTAAGAATCCCCAAATGTGGAGAATTTGGAAAAGCATAACAGTAAATATTAAATGAAAGGGTAGGCCAGGCAGGCTCCACTTTGACAAAGACGGAAAAAAGGGCATGGGAACCGAAAAGATAAGAAAACGCGGGAATGACATGCATGAAAGCTAAGCTACTGAGTACTAACGGTGTCAATTTAGGGAGGCACTCTCAACTTTTTTTTAATAATTCTTTTTTTTTTCTTTCTTTGACGATTCGCACAGTGCCTGTTTTACACTGACGCTCACCGACTTCGAAAACCCCGATTATTTCTACCACCAACTGTTATTATTTTCAACATGTATCAATTGTCAACTTTCCATTTCCAGGAAAATATAAACCATCGCTGATCGCTCCTTGTTTTGAAGCCATTTTGTTCATTGAAATGTTGTCGGTGAGTTGAGTAAAACGAGTTAAATTTTAGTTCATGAAAGAGAATTCTCGCGAAATTAACAATTTTCTTCTGTAATTTCTCCCCAATATTTACTTCTAATCTAGGTTATTCCAGTTAATAAAAGGGCCGTCTTTAGCTTTGCGAAGGTAAGAGTAGGGATATCAATATTTCATAATTTTTTCTTTATATCTCACAAAAAAAAGTTGTTTCTGTAATGTAAATCTTGGACCTTTTAATTACAAAAGAGTAATTAACAGCATGTTAAATATTTTTCTTCATTATCTTTTTCCATATTTTGAATTTTGTAATGTATTTACCTAATTAATTACATAAATTTTCTTAGAACTTACGAAAGAAGAAGAGAAAAGAGTGATGGAAAGATTTACCTTTGTATCAGCGGCCAAATATGAGTGTTATTAATTACGGAAAGAATAGGTAGAGAAAATATTAAAAAATATAACAGTCAATCAAACGCTTGGAAGGTCCAAAAGAAAACTCTATAATTAAGGTCATATTATACGCAATAGGGTAAGTACACAGTACAGTATTTGTAAGGCTAATAGCAAGAAACACAAATGCACGGTGGGTTTACGATACTTCCCCATCTCCGTCTACTGGGGATGGGGTTGCGGTTGAGGATATGACCTAAATAATGCAGCCAATTTCTTCTACTGATTCAAAAGTAACTTTCATGAAGATTGTGGTCCATATCCTTTAAGCATGCATTGTTTTTATACATTACATGTGGAGACATGAATGATATGGTTCATAGTTTCTCGACTATGTTTAAGATATTTTTGAGTCCATTGTGATTTATCATCAAACCAAATAAACGCTTTTCTGAGCATAATTAAAGGCTTGCTTGAAAGTGAAGACGAGGATTCCTGCTTTCTCAAAGCATGATATTTGTACTTAAAAACAAATATCTACGCAAATAACCTCTACTCAATTTATTATAAAGGACTCAAATCTTGATAAATGATACCACCAAAATAAAATCCAACATTTGATGATTAAGGGAGAATATTTAAAAAAGGTTAATTGTAGAAAAATTTCAAACTTTATTTAATTTTACAATATTAACCAGAGCTTTAAAAAGTGGTACTAAAATAACTCAAATTTTAATTTGTTATGAAAATAGACAAATGTTAATCAACAAACTAATTCAAATTTTTTACGTACTGCCTATCTAACACACGTCCCTATTTTTCTAACTCATTTCTTTAAAAATCAAATAAATTAAAACATAAAAATATTATTGTTTTGTTACGTTCTTGAGTCTTGATGATACAAAACTCTCCTGCACTGTGGAGTGTTGTAGTCTCTTACAATTGTGTATGAACTCTCACTATCTATGGAGTGTCTCTAGAGTGTTGCTGTTGTCTCTTACAGTTGGGTGCGATTGAGAGTGTCTCCTATGATTGAAAGGTGAGTTCATCTAACCTTAAGTTATCTGTTTGAGAAATAATTCAGTGTTGTTGAGTTTGGTTGTTTGGTCTTCTGCAGATATTATCATTCTTCTATTCAATTTCAAGCAGCTTCAATTCTGTCTAATAACCTATTTTGCTTCCTTCCTACGTAAGTGTCAACAATATAGGTAGAGGTGAAAGATCAAATTCTTTCCAATAATTTGGTATTCTATTGTTGAATTTTGCTATGTGTTTCGCTTGCTTCTTAATCAGTTTTCAGTTCTTTTTGTTCTTAAAGGCATGGCCTCTTCTATCGATTGAATTTATTTGATTTTATGTTCTGTTGTTGAATTTGGCTATTTGTTTATGCTTTTCTTTTGTTTAGTTTTGTTGTTGAATTTCGTTAGTTAATTATGTCTTGGTTTATCTTCCTTGTTATTTTTCCAAAAACATCATTTAATTCAACATGTAGGAAGCATTTTTAACATCAATTTGTTAAGATCCCATACAAGATTAGTGGCACATGATATAAAAATTCTTATTAAATTCATCTTGGTCATAGGTGCAAGCGTTAGTAATCTATTACAAAAGTTAGAGTAAACCCTTTTACTATCAATTTACCTTTTAGTCTTTTAACTAAGTCATTTTCCTATAGTGAGAATCAATTTACATCCTACGTGTATTTTATTCAAAGGTAGATCAAAAAGCTCCCAACTTTTTTTTTGGCTATCGCTTTCATCTTTTCCCGTATATTTTTTCTTTTTAAGATCCTTCCATCCTTGTGGTATACTTACGGAATCTAAAGAAGCCAAGAAAGCTCTAAAAGAAGGAGATATAAGAAATAAAATTTTCATGCTCCCCGTGCCAACTACATTGCTTATGAGTCAGTTGGTGGGATTACATTCAGTTCTTAATTGAATTTCTCAGTACATCTAGTTTTCATTTTATATTACTCTATTTACCCCTTCTAAAGGATGTTTTATGAAAATTTTCAATGATGGTTATTTATTCCCTTTTTAAAAAAAGCATAATGCTTTTGTTATTCTCACTGCTCTAGATAGGCCTTCAATTTTCTTTATTAGTGCTTCTACTTGAGTTTCCATGAGTGGTTTATGTTCCTGTTACCTATTTAATTTCTAATAGTAGTTACGAACTTTATTAGGTGAATTAATGAGTTAAGATAAAAGTGATTTCAAGTACTTATCAATTAAATTGCATATATCGTTATCTCTATATTAAATTCTGATATTTCAAATTTTTGTATTTTGTTATTTTCTATATCAAATTCTACAACTTGTTTCGATTTAATTTTCTATTTTTTTCACATATTGAGGACTTGTTCTATAAATAAGTTATGACAATAAAATTCTTAGAAAGAGCATATTATGGATTTGGTTTGATAAGGTGCTTGCAATTTTGATTTGTTATAAACTAATAGTAAAATTCTTTGCAATGCAGATGTTGGAAATTTTAAGTTTATTATGGTGGGGTATTGGAAAGAAATGAAAAAAATATGTTAGAGGCAAAATCAAACAAAAGAAGGATATTGGTGTTGTTGAACTTAGTATGTTAGTACTAAAAAGAGTATTGGAAGATAAAGGACATATAGTTTTATCTATGTTTTACAAATCTTCAGAAGAGTTAATGAGATGCGTGAAAGAGTTGAATTTACACCATGATAAAGACATGTTGTCAATGCTTAAATGCATGGAAGAATTGAAGAACTATGATGTTGAAATATACTATAAGCATGGTTATAATAATCCTATAAGTGATTGTGAAGAAATTGATTCTAATATTGACAATAAAGAGGGGTTATTCCAAGTTTAAGTGGAGCAAGATAATGAAGATTTTGTTGTTATGGAGATGATTGAATCTGAAAATGATATAGGTGATGATGAAATTTATGCAACTGATAATGAAAAATATGTTACTGCAAAAACTAATGAGAAGAAATATGGCAAAAAGATAGGTAGTGGGTTTGAATGTGATGGTGTTGTAGATGGGGTCAAAAGTAGTGGAAATTGTAATAACGAAGAGAGAAATTATTCAAACAATTCACAAAGAGAAGTAGAAAGTTCACGAGGTTGGTGTAGTGAGTATGAAGACAGTTTCAATCACCAATATGTAGTGATGATGATGGGTGCGAGGCCTCTAACAAAAGGAAGAAATATGTTGTTTTTAATCCAAAAGTAGATATGAAGATTTTCAGTTTAAAATTGGCATGAAGTTTAAAGATGAGATTCAATTTAAGGAGGAAAACAGAAATTATGGAATTACAAATGAATATGTTTCAATAATGAGATTTAATGTGAGAATGGAAGCTCTTTCTGATCCATACTATCCTTTTAGCGTTAGTTAGATTAGAAATGGAAAAAAACTTTGTAGTGAAGATATTAGAAAACAAACATACTTGCAAGAAAGTGCAAAGAAATAATCAAGCTAGTAAGAAGTGGATAACAAATTAATTCTTACACAAGTTTAGGAGGAACCCGAATTGGCCAATTAGCAAGATAATAAATGATCTTCCAAGGAATTATGCATTGCGAGTGACTAAATCTGAATGTTATAGAGTTAAATAGGAAGCTATTATAATGCTACTAGGATAAATGGAAGGACATTATACAAAATTGTGGTCATATGGACAAGAATTACAGCGAGTCAATAAAGAAACCTAATTCATCATCCAAATGAATTTGATGAAAAGTCTAGAAAACCAATGTTTAAGAGGTTTTATGTGAGATTAATACATTATAGTTTCCTTAGTAGTTGTCGAAAAATAATAGCACTTGATGGATATTTTTTGAAAACATTTCTTAGAATTGTTTTATTAGCTAGAGTTGGGTATGATAGAAACAATCAGATATACCATATATATTGGGCTATAGTTCAGGGAGAGAGTTACCAATCTTGGCATTGGTTTTTAAGTCTTCTTAGTTCTTAGTGATGATCTAAGTATCAGTGAAAATTCATGGACATTTGTAAGCAACCAAAAAAAGGTTAAAATTTTGATATCGGTACTATTTATTAGTAAATATGTTTTTAATTATTGTACTTACATTATAATGTTTTGTTTTTATTTTTTTCTAGGGTTTGGTAACTGCATTGAAGAATCTCTTCCTAGAAGCAAAGCATAAACAATGTGCCTGTCATGTGTATGCCAATTGGTCTAAATTTTATAAAGACCACACATACAGGAGATTATTTGGTAAGTGGTTAATTGCAGAACAAAAGTGGAATTTGATGAAATGATGATGCAATTAAAGAATGTTCATAAAAGGATTACAATGACTTCAAAGCAAGGAATCCTAAGACTTTCGTGAAATCATTTGTTAGCATAAAGCCAAAGTACGAAATTGTTCATAAGAATATATTAGATACATTTAATGGATTTATATATGGAGTATGATCGAAAACCTGATTAATATGACAAAGGATATTCAAATTGTTTTAATGACCTGAATTCATAAAAAAGAGATATAATGATCATGCCACAAATGAAATATGTCCAAGGGTTAGAAAGAAGATAGAGATTGCATAATGGGAAGCAAGACATTGTATCATTATGACAAATGTAAGTTTGAAGTTCGAAGTAATGTATTTTGCAGATCGTTTCATTGTTGATTTACAAGCAAGTACATGTCAGTGTAGACTTTGGGATTTAATAGGAATCCAATGTAAACATACATTTGCTTGCATAACAAATTAAGGGAAATACATTAATGGGTATGTAAGTTGATATTACAAACGTGAGTGTTACTAAAAGAAGATGGTTAAAAGACCTAAGAAGGCTAGAAAAAGGGATAAAGATAAAAAACCATGGAATCCAAACAGATTGAATAAAGTTGGAGTACTTATGCGATGTCAACATTGTTTTGACGTTGGTCACAATAAAAGAGGATGCAAAATAAGGATCAACCTTTAAGACAACCTAAAATTGCTAAGGTAAATGTATACTAATTTATAATTGTGTTTGTGATAAATATTCTTCAAATATCTGATCATTCACTTCAAATTCTACATATATAATGTAAAGAAAACGAGGAAGACCATTGAAAATTTTGACATCTATATCCAACATTGACAATATTATAAGAAGAAGAGACTATCTATAAGATTCAACGTTGCAACATCTATCTTACAAAGGGAGTAGAGGGTAGTGAATGACTATTCATTTTTAATTTTGGTTTTCCAACTCTTTAAAATATCACACTACAAAGAAAATGCCTTTTTGCGACAAAAATTACCGACGAAAAATATGATAATTTCGTCGGTAATAAAGATTACCGACGGAATTCTCTGATAGACGAAAGCATCGTAGAATCGATCGTAGCTAATACTTACTGACGATTAAAGCATATTCCGTCAGTAACTTTGTATTTACTCTGTGCCTGACCGTCGATACCATTTAGCGACGGTTGTTTTGTTCCGTTGGCATATTTACCGATGGTAACAAACTTACCATTGGTATATTTGCTAAAAGCTTTACCGACAGATATGTGGTTCCGTCGATAATTCCTTCTACCATTACCGACGAAAACCTGGTGGATCGTCAGTAACGGGTCATGCATTTATCGATAGAATTTTTTTCTGTCAGTAAATGCGTTACTTAATTTTTGTAAAATATATAATCTATATTGTCATTATATTTAAATTATGGTTAATGCGTAATTTTAATAATTATAAATTTATAGTGTACATTTAATTTGCTGAAATAGAAATTTTGATCAATGATTAAAAGTTAAAATATCTTAATTGATAATAAAAACATTACATTGTAAATAATAAGTATTTGTAATACAAACA
>JAOQML010000197.1:44861964-44878722 GCA_027568935.1 Erythroxylum urbanii | reverse complement strand
CATGAGGTGTGGTAATTTACCACACCTGGACCCGTTTCTCTGGTCCGACCCGTTCTCTGGAAACGGGATGTTACACCTCCCTTTCTATCTATATCTGAGATTGCAGTGTTTGTGCTTGTTCCTGGTGTGAAGACTTGTGTTACATTGGCCTTGACCAATCCTCCACGTCCTCTACCAATAGGAGTCATGCCTTGCCATCCTCCCTTTCCACATCCATTTCCTCTTCCAGTCCCACAAGTGCAATTCCCCTACCAATCCGGATAGCCAATTAATTGAAAACAGTTATCAGGTTCATGTCCTGGCAATTACAATTATTGCATACCACAATTTTGTTCTTTCCTTCATTTTTACTGTGTGATTTGAACCCTACTTGAACTGTAAAGCTCATTACTTCGCCACGTTCTTCCTTTCCATGAGATATAATTCTGACACATTCTTCTTGCACTAGTGTTGAGTATATTCTGTTCAGATTTGGCAATGGGTATTGGGCTAGCAGATTTGATCTTACAGTCCTATAGACTTTTTCGTCAAGTCCCATGAGGAACTGATGAGCCTTCTCTTCCTCATGCTTCTTTTCTAACACTGCTCCAAGATTGCAAGTACACAAATTGCATTTGCATATCGGCATTTGTTCAAAGTTTGTCAATTCTTTCCATAATTTCTTGAGCTTTCCAAAGTAGGTAAAAATTGTCAATACTTTCTGTTTATATTCAGCAAGCTCAGCCTTTAGTTGTTGTATATGTGGTCCATTCACCGCAGAAAATCTTTTTTTTTAGATCTTACAAAAGATCTTGTGCGACCTCCATATATGACATGGTTGATCTCAATGCTAGTTTAATGGTGTTCGTTATCCAAGACAACAGTAAAGAGTTGTTGGTCCACCAGTCTTCAAGGTCCGGTGATCCCTTATCTGGACGCTTAATGAATCCCTCCACAAAGCCAAACTTTTTCCTTGCTCTCAATGCAGTCCTAAGAGCATGGGCCCATTCATTGTAATTTTCTCCCTTTAGCTGAACTTATGTTAGCAAACTTCTAGGATTGTCATTGGAAGTTATGTCGTAAGGAGAAATGCTTTTCCTCAAGGTCATTGTTTCACCATCTTTACTTTTGCCTTCTTTGCTGTCCATGATAGCAAAATGAAAACGATATTTTATTAATTCAGGTATGGCTTTAATACCATTAGAAGAAGAGATTTGAGATGAAAAGTTGATTTATTGATTCAGAAAACCAGTACATATATACACAGAGAGAAGTGTTATATTCGTGCAGATTCTAAACATAGCTACCTAAATGTATGCCTTAATTTACAACTAATTACACGTTTATAGCTCAGCGTAATATTCTCCATGATATTGGGAGATATGACAGAATATTATGACAGATTTGAGAGATATACACCTAATACAACGTTTGAACTTAAAAACTATCATAAAGTCACGAGAAATGGGCGCCAAAGATTGATTATTTTTCCTATCTATAAGACTTACAAAAAATTATATGCTGCAAAATCAATTAAACATATCTCAACCTTTCACACCATATTAACCAAGTCATTCATCACAGTTGCGAGTTTCAATTGCCAGTGAAATGTACTATAATGATTCAAGCTTTGATTGTTCAGACGCAGCAGAAACCCCCCATTCTCACATTAGAGTTGATTTTCCATTACTTGGGCAGCATTGGTGAAATGCCAGTATTGATGAAGATCATATATGCTTAAGAAATTTGTAGTGGTTGTGGACTTGGCTTGCAAAATTTAAAATTTAGAATTAATAAGACAGGCGAACAACCAAGTAAAATAGATATTGTCCCTGAAAGATTTAGAACTAGGAGTTAGACGAACGAATTCCAACATTGACATAAAATTACACAGCAGTACTGATGAGTTTCTGATGTACGAATTCACCCGAACAGGCAACTATTCCCTGATCAAGAGGACGCAAGATCCTCTGTTTGGAATTTTGGTGTGCCCTCTGTTTCAGTCTGATCTCGGTCATCCAATTTTTGAGAGCTCCATTTATTGAATGGATAAATTTTTATGGAATAGACTTGAAACAGAGTCATGGGAACAGGTAATCTGGTCCCAATCAAGATCGAGCATGTACACTCCTTTGGAGAAGTTCAAGGGACACCCTCCAGCATCAATTATCACACCGCCAACCTTTTCGATTATGACAACACCAGCAGAGTGATCCTATATCTTTTCTTTGTACCCAATTTTGGCAAATTTCATAAAGAGTTCAGCATCTCGTTATGCTATGGTTGCATATTTGACCATGTTACATACACGCAGAGACTATTTTTTTCCCTTGCAGTTAGAAGGAAGGTCGAGAGACACCAAAATAGAACACAAACCAATGGAATCATCCCCTTTCCAAGGCCTTTTTTACCATAGATTAAATGCATATTAAAAAACAAAAGCTCCATAGGTCAAACCTTTTCATTAATATAAAGGCAACTAACCAAATGAATCTTCTAAATATGAAACATGCTAAAGTGATAGCTTTCCATCTATCTCATAAAAGCATAAGCCTAAACTATCTTTGAAAAATAACTTATGCATAAGGAATTGGATCATTGTGTTGGAAACTAATCGTGATTAAATTACGATCATAGCAAAAATTAAAAATTTTTATGGTTTCCGATCGGGTCCTTATAATTGATTAACTTGAATAATAACATGAATACGAATCGCAAGAAATGATACCTTGTTCTCGTTCTTGATGAAGTCTTTTGAAAACTTTTTTCGAATTGTTAACCTAGTTGTTCAAATGTCTAGTTTCTGATGGTATCCACAGAGCAACTTCTCAACACCTTTAAGAGGAAGAATGTAAGGGTGCTAGCTCCTTTATCTTTTCTTCTTATCAATAGAAAAATCATTTGGGTGTTTTTGTAATTTTATTAAAATTAAATTCCTTAATTATAATTAAAGTCATACTCTAATTATAATTAACTTAATTTTAATAAAATCAAATATCTTATATTTGATCCTTAATATTTCTCAAACTTTATAATTAAGTTCAACTTAATTAAATTGATTTTTCCTTCACAAGCTGCTCTTTAATGTGTGACTCATTAGGTTTTTAACATATTGGTAATGACTATAAATTATAATTCTAATTCATAATTAAAATTAGATGAATTAAAACTCCTTTTAATCTATCTTTAATTCTCCAATTAAATAATTTATAATCACAGGTTAAGATTGATGTCTAGCAACATGTCATGATCACCCAAATATCAAGAATGTCAAAGTGGTTTGACTTAACCGTTCCATATATGATTATGATGTATAATCTAATCCTTTTGTCATCCAATATTCCAATTAGACAGAGTATGGATATAGTGTCTACTCTTTTAGTCCAATCATGTTCATTCTTGCTAATTAGTAATTGATTTATAATTGAAATTTGAAAATACTTTTTCAAATGTGAATTAACTCTGGCCAGAGAATTCCATCAATCACTAATAATCAAGAACAATAGAATATTCTCTCTAATTACTTTAGAGTGACGAATCCTTTATTGACTTACTCAAATATCTCCATATGGTTCATATTGTATCTAAGTACTACCGACTAAATTGTCCTAGGATAATTCATAAGTAGCATCAAAATACAGTAATTTTCTCACGAGATACCTTGGTAATCTCAAGTATAAGGATCAATTATACAACCATCATTATGAGAAAATCCATAGACACATAAGTAATATTCCATTTGGGATTCTCATAGTCAGTTAGTTCGGTGACTTATTCTTTAATAATCACCCACACATTAGTTTAAATATCTCCATACTTTAATTTGTGAGATCAATTACTTTTTTATACGAAAGAAACATAATATGTGCTAGTTTTACCGTTTCAACAATATCTCGTCTTGATAAAACTACAACTAGGAACATTTAGGCATAATACGTAAATGTAAATTGAATCTCACAATTATAATCTTATCATAATTTCAATTACACATTAATTATTCCAAGGATTTTGTCTTTAGTATTAAAACATCAAATGTTATTAACACATAAAGATAAAGAATGCCTTTATTAATTATTTTATTACTAAACTACAACCAATCGATTGACTGTAGGGCATAAACTAACATATTGACCAATTTGCTGCTTTTAAAACTCAGCAGAACTCAGAAACAAGAACTATAGTCTTTTCACCACCTTAATATAATGTACGGATGTGAAATTGGAATGTAAGAACATTTATAAGAATTGATGATTCTTAAGAAATCGATTCAACCATCCAAGTAGGCAAAAATTTTAAAAACACAACAATAAGAAGAAGTATAGTATACTTGAGTCTCGTGCTGTGTTCAACCCCAACTGCAAAATTATAGTTTGAATTGATTCTCTCCATAGGTTCGCAACAAGTTGCTAATGTTGGATCATCAATCGAAGAAACCTGAATCTGCTTGCCAAGATTTAGCCACTCAAGCTTCTTATATCCATTTATTAATGGTTGCCATCATGCTTTACCGTTTCCTCTCACTGCATACATGACACATCTACCTTCCGCTACATCAGAAAGAGGTGTAGACAGTGAAATGCTCAGACTGTATTGATGATTTAGCAATTTCTTCTTCGTAGGATAATTAGCAAATTCAAGAATATCTAAGGCTACAGGAGTCTCCTTGGGCTTCTGAAGACCATACTTTGGAGCTTTTGCTAGGCATTCATTTACTGTGTTAGTTACAACTCTCAACAAGGCTACCACATCTTGTTTTGAGAGTGTTTGAACTTCTTCAACAACTATGGACAATTGATATATCCATTCATAAGAATTCAAGTGAGAAATGGGGAGAATATTTGGTTTTGGTTTTATCATTGGTCCAGCCAAAGCCTTTTATATTTGAGGGATGATTTAGCTCAGCTAGAATACTAGTTCATACTCAGATCATCAAAGTTATTTCTTTCAACCTTTGGCATCTCTTTAAAAAAGGGGCTGATATGCTCCCTAATTACTATCTTGACTACTTGCTTAACAGTACACAAATGGATAAACTTATCTAGATCCTCAAATGGTTCTTTCACTAGTACCTCTTGTATTAAAGCTATCAGATCTCACAATCCTCCCATCTCTTGGTTCAACATTGTATGGAAGGGAACCTTGAGTCCTAAGGCCTCTTTCACCACTTAGTTGGCAGCAAGGAGAAGGTTGAAAACAAAAGATAAGGTCATTGGTTCTAATGATCTTCTATGTGAGTTATGATGATCTTCTATGTGAGTTATGCTGCTTAAAGGCTGAATCTATTGATCATATTTCCTTCAAATTAACCTTACCTGTTCAGATACTAATTAACATAATATTCTGATTTAGGTTGATAAATAATTTCTAAAGTTAGGGAAGGATCAAATGTGTCTTAGTATCAATTTAAATTGATGAATATATGTGATTTGGATGGAAAGAAACCAAAGGCTTTTCCTTATAAAGAAAACTGAAAAGTATGCATTAGCACACAGAATCCAGTGCTGGATTAGAGAAATAGTGGGAGTTCATCAGTTGATAGGCAAATAGAGTCTTTCTATCAGGAGAAGATGGAAACTTTAATTTATCATGTTTCTAGCTTTTACTGGATCATAATCTAATTTTGTGATTTTTGTTGTATAATTCCAAAGGGTCGGGCACTACCTTGTAATCCATCTTTCATTGCCTTTTATGGCTCTCAATGAATTCATTAATTAAAAAATTATATGGACAACTTTTGATCCATAAAAGAGTCTGCCAATATCCAGCTAACAGTAGCTTGAACACTCCAATCTATTCAATCATTGAAACCAAATACCAAATTGGAAACTGCAACATGTCTGACCACAGATGAATGCAGATCGAGAAACTAATGGGCAATGTGAAGAAAATTCATATAATAGAGTGTTAAATGTAAAGAAACATATATGTGTACGTATATAAAACACTTTATCATCAAATTCCATCCATAAAAAGTTGAATACTTAAAATAACAGAAGAACAATAAAAATGAAATTAAGTACAGAATAATCCAAAATTTTCTTACTTAGGATTCCAATCATCAAGCAACTGAACAATAATCAATAACAGACATTTAAAAGAAACAAGAAGCGCAAGATTCTCTTTGCATATCATGTTACTCTAAGCTGGGTTGCTCAATGTAGTTCCTACATTTGAAATGTTAAAACAGAATCTTGAGTGCATTACATGATGTCTTCAGGTAATGAAACCCCAACAATCAAATGCTACATGGAAAAGTTTCATTTCTGCATATTTCCTTTCAAAACAACTCCAATCATACCCCAATTTCCAATTCCTGATGTCCTCATTAGCCCATAAACCAAAAAGAAGCGCCATTACTGTAAGGACCACAAACTACCTGCAATTGTAACTGGAGAGTCATCGTTCTTAGACTTAACCTGGTCAGTAACACGAGAAACTAAACCCTCTTGGACTCTCTGGCAAAGAGAACAAGCCACGTGAATAACTCTAACAACTACTTCAAATTCTTTATCATTCATTCTACAAGCCATCGTCTTTCTGTTTCCTTTACCTATTAACATGATAACTCGATTGCAGAAACTAGCTCCTAGTAGATAACAACCATAGAACAGAGCAACAAATCATGGTCCGGATATGTAGAGACAAGTGGGCTTTGGAGAGTTTTGATGTTAAGTGGCAATGAAGTTTTTGATCTCATGTTTGTCTGCTTGCTATGGGACGAGGTGACAACCGTTTGTTGATTAATTAATATCAAGTATATGTTAAATAATAATAAATTAATAGATTTTTTTTTTTCATTTCAATACTAAATATCGTAAATTTTAAATTAAATAACTAACTTTTAAAACTATTACATTATAAGTCAAATATTAGTTTTAATTATTTTTTACTAATGTGTCTAATGGAATCAGATATCTAAATATTTTTAAAAAATTTATGAAAACATCATAAACTAATTCATAACTCATAAATTTAATTGACCTATAGTTTAGAAAATCAATTAATATTTCTTTTACGTGCTATAATCTAATTACTGGACATCCAAAAAGATACCAGAGACCCAAAATCTGAACCAATGATTTTCCTTTCTGTTTGCCTTCCACCATTTTCTATGAACAATAAGTAAACATGATAATAGATGTCGTCAAATTTCAAGTTCACAAATTTTCTGTCACCCTCTCGCAAAAGGCGTAGTTTTTATTGCGAATATAATAAACCTTAAAATTGAAAGCCCGCCAAACATGGGAAAAAAATAAAAAAGAAGTCAATTTTCCCAGTAAGTACCACACAACAAACCAAAATGAGATTAAAAAAAAAGAACACTTAACAGTTACGGGCACAAATCAAATAAAGCTCAACAAAGAACACAACTGAAACTCAGACTATTTCAAAAGAAGAATCATAGCAGGGGAGACAGTACGCGGAGCCCTGTGAGGGAAGCAAAGACACAGAGGACCCGGGACATGCGATAATCAGCCACACGTAAGTTCCCTTTCCAGCGTTCACTTCATTAGCTTTCCCTAATAATTCATCAGCTGTCACCATCTCCTCTTCGTTATATCCTTCTTCTCCCATGGTTTCTCTTTCTCGGTGTTCACTATTTAGATGGTCTACTATGTTTGGGATGGTTTTTCCTACAAGCATAACGGACCAGGATTATATATATCTTTATATTCCATGGAATTATCATTGCACAAAGTTTTAATTATACAAGAAATCTGAATTTGAATCATGTTTGCATGGATCTAAATCTTACTCTTTGGATTGAGCAACCTCCTACCCTTACGGATGTAAGTTCCTTTGATGAAAATAAGAACCGGGAAAGATGGGACTACATATATATATAATTATAAGAAATTATATATATATGTAGTCCAAGTGGGAGATTATTGGATTTATTTTTGGGTGGACTAACATATATGTGTAATTAAATGTCATGGGCTATTGTAAGGTATGACCCAAATAAAATTGGTCTAATGAAGTTTTGAATTATTAGGTCTAAATCATCTAATTAAAGTATGACCTAATATATGTATAGAAACCCAGTGTTATATTTCTAATTTATGATGGGAAAATTAGTAATTGACACTAAACATATAAATATGTGGTTATGGTCCCCAAGAGAGGCTTAAGGGTTTTCTTTTTTTTTTTTAATCCCATCAAGAGAAAGATAAAACAACCAAAAGACATCTCTTGGAAGATCAACAAACATCGCAATATCCTATACGTGATTACTCCGATGGATTCAGGTACGCTTCCGCTATTTAGTTACTCTTAATAATTTGACATGGTCGATCTTCATTTTCAAGTACTGTGATTTGATTGTATCTTACAAGGTTTTGATGGAAGAAGAAAAGGGGTTGAGTTTAAATAAACATCCAACCTTACGCTTTATTCCAAGGACTTTGCTAATCCATAAATCTTGTATAGTACAACCACAACTAAAAAAAAAAAAAAAGACTAAACTAATACCAAGTTTATAAACTTGATAAAAAGAAATGAGATTTAAAGAAAGTTGATGAACAAATGTATCAAAAAATGATAACTTAGGTCTTTAAATGGTGCCTAGACTTTGAACATAAATGGTAGATATATCACTTATATAAGCAATAAATAAAACATAAGGAGTTTTTAAGGAATCAAATATAGAGGAGTTAAAGGTCTTACGATTGTAAGAAATAGAATTAAAGTACCATGAAGAGGAAGCAGTTGATCTAACAAACAAGATAGGGGAGGAAGCCATAATAGAATCTGGTTAGTTGTTATAGAAAGACATCAAGATCTTTCAAGGAGAATTTGGGTGACGTAGCCTCTATTGGATCCTCTGTAGCAATAAGAATTACAATAGTAGGCTAAAAGGATTGGAAGAGTTACCTTGTTTAGAAGCTTGTCAAGCTCATTTTATACTAGTATAGCTGATGACCTCTCTTTTTGTAGTAGCTGCAAAATACCTTACGAGACTTCTTAGTATAGGCCTAATAAGCTGTGGTTTGAGTGACAAGAATAATACTAGTAGATACAACATATTTTCCATTCAATTTAAGGTTATTCTACAATTAGTTCCTTAATTATAATGTCTATGTTTAACAGAAAACCTTAACGTGGAAGAAAATTATGGATGAACTCAAACTTATTTATACTAATCGTTAACAAATACCAGATATTTTGTCAATCATGAATATTGCATAAGATGGGTCCATCCCAACAACCCACCACTGGCCAAAATTTTAATGGGCACAAATTGTGGCAGACATTGGTTGTTGCAGTTTTTTTTTTGGTTTTGTGGTGTTTGACTGGCTGGAGATGTAGCCAAATTTGAAGCCACAAATTCATGCTGCTTGGAGCTTATAAATAGGCTTGAGGTTTATAGCATTTAGCAGAGAAAAGTAAAGCAACAAAACTCAATACATAGAGAGAGTTTTGAGTGAGTCTTGTGCTTTGGATCACATCCACAGAGAGGTGTGAGGTAAAAATAGAGCGGTAAAATTTGAGAGTTGCTAGAATTGTGATCATATTCTAGCGGGTGAGAAATTTGAGTGATTGTAAGAAATTTTCTTCATACATATAGTGAAAATTTTACCAGCTAAGCCCGTAGTTTTTCCCACTAATTATTTAGGGGGTTTCCACGTAAATATCGGTGTCTCTTATTTTTATCTAGCATTTACGGTAATTATTTATTTTTTTACCGTGGTTATTATTTCTGGTGGATTCGGTCGTCAATATCCAATAAGTAATTATTAGAGGCAAAGGTGGTAATGGTAATTTAATATTTATAGGCGCTATTAACTTTTTACCATCGGTAATTTTATTTTACTTTTATCATTGGCATGTTGTTGTGGGGCCCACCTAGGATTGGAGCATAAATCCCAACAACTGGTATTAAAGCTCTTGGTTCGGCAGATCCAGGAGCTCGACATGGATGGGGCAATAATCAAGTTGACGGATTCAAATTACTCAATGTGGAAATCTAGAATGGAGGATTGTCTCAATTGTAAATATCTCTATGATCCAATTGAAGGTGACAGTTCTAAGCTAGAGGATATGACCGAGAAGCCGTAGGACAAATTAAAGAAGCAGACGTTGGGTTCCATACACCAATGGATAAATGCTATCATGTACAATCACGTGAAGAATGAAAAAGATCCTTAAGTTTTTTGGAAGAAATTAGAAGGTATGTATGAGGCTATTAATGCTCAAGGAAAAGTGTTCATGATCAGAAAAATCATGAACTTGAAGTTATCAGAGGGATGATCAATAACACAAAACTTGAACGACTTTGAAGGACTCGTAACTGAGTTAGTAGTTACCAGTATGTCCTTGGATGACGAGATGCAAGCATGCCTGCTGTTGGAATCTCTGTTAGATAGTTGGGATACTTTTGTGGTATCTGTGAGCAACTCAGCTCCAAATGGTAAGGTAACGATATCTACGGTAAAGAATCGACTACTCAAGGAAGAACTGCAGAGAAGAGACGTTGCCAGTTCCAGTTCACAAGCCCTTGTTACAGAGAATAGGGGCTAGAGCAAAAGTAAAGGTCGACGGTATGGAAAGTTCAGGGATAGATCCAAGAGAGAAAAGATAGTGTTACCATTACGGTAAGATAGGTCATCTCAAAAGGAATTGCTATCTTCTCAAACAGGAGAATACAAACAGAAATCAGGACAATGACAAAAACACATCTGCTATAGTCTTGGCGGAAGATGGCGAGGTAACTCTAGTTTCTCATGATGCAGATTGTTGTCATATTACAGATGCAGATACCGAGTGGATAGTAGACTCCGGTGCTTCATACCATTGTGTTCCAAAAAGTGAATAATTTGCCACTTATAAAGTAGGAAATTTTGGCACTATTAGAATGGGAAATCATAGTGTCTCGCAAATAGTGAGGATCGGTAACATCTGCGTGAAGACAGGTGTCGGGTGCACATTAACACTCAAAGATGTGCGGCATATTCCCGATCTTCGGTTGAACTTGATTTTTGGTAGTGTACTGGACAAGGAAGGTTATCACCATTATATGGGTGACGATAACTGGAAACTCACTAAAGGATCTTTGGTGGTGGCGAGAGGAAGATTATGTTACTTGCTGTACAAGACGCACGCGGTGATATGTACGGGTCAACTGAATATAGTTGAGAATGATGCTTCACCAAATTTGTGGCACAAGCGACTGGCACATGTAAGCGAGAAAGGGTTGAATATGTTGGCTAAGAAGTCCCTCATCCCACTAGCCAAAGGTAAAATAAACCCTTGTGATTATTGTGTCTTTAGGAAGCAACATTGTGTTTCATTTCAAAAGAGCTCTAGATGGAGAGACAACAAGTTAGAGTTGGTACACTCTGACATATGCGGTCCCATGGAGGTGGAATCTCTTAGAGTTGACATACACTTTCTTACATTTGTCGATGATTTCTCACAGAAAACATGGTATAATTGTTGCACACGAAGGATTAGGTATTCCAGCATTTTCAATAGTTCCATGCGATGGTGGAAAGGGACATTGGAATGCCATTGAAGTGTCTGCACACTGACAATGGTGGTGAATATATCTTTAGGGAGTTCAGAGATTATTGCAGTACGCACAGTATCAGGCATGAGAAGACAGCCCCTAGTATGCCTCAGCACAATGGCGTTGTTGAACGGATGAATCACAACATTGTTGAGAGAGTCAGATCCATGCTAAAAATGGCTAACTTACCTAAGTCATTTTGGGGAGAAGTTGTTGGTATTGTTGTCTACCTAATCAACCGACTACCTTCAGTACCTTTGACCTTTAATGTCTCGGAGAAGGTCTGGACAGGTAGGAATATTACATACTCTCACTTAAGGATATTTGGTTGTAAGGCATTCATGCATGTTTCGAAGAAGCAGAGATCAAAACTTAACGACAAGTCGGTGCCTTACATATTTGTTGGTTATAGAGACGAAGAGTTTGGCTATAAGTTATGGGATCCAATGAAAAAGAAAGTTGTCCAAAGTCGAGACGTAGTATTCCACAAGAATGAGATCATAGAGGATACAATTGTGGATGGTGCAAGATCCACAAGTAACGGTGTTATTGATATTACACCTGTGAGCATTCCAACAGATGGTACCATAAGAGGAGGAATTCCAGAATCAGAACAGGAATAAGACGAGCTAGTCGTGAGGGATCAAGAGTCAGCCATAGATGATGAAAAGGGTGTTGAGCAGGGGGAGCCAGAAAACCCCATTCTACCAGAAGGAGTTGAACCTCAGTTGAGAAGGTCAACCAGAGAACACCAACCATTTACGAGGTATCCTAGTTTTGATTATATTTTGATTACTGATGAGGGGGAGCCAGGGAGCTTCCAAGATGTGCAATCTTGCAGAGATAGAGATTGCTCGATGAGGGCCATGCAAGAGGAGATGAATTCTTTCAAGAAGAATGACACGTACGAGCTGGTGAAACTTCCGAAAGGGAAGAGAACACTCAAGAACAAATGGGTGTACAAGTTGAAGAAAGATGATGGCAACCTAGTGAGATACAAAGCTCGATTAGTCATCAAAGGTTTCACTCAAAAGAAAGGTATTGACTTTGGCAAGATTTTTTCACCAGTTGTGAAAATGAGTTCTATTCGAGTTGTGTTAGGTCTAGTAGCCAGCTTGAACCTTGAGTTGGAGCAGCTCGATGTAAAGACCGCATTCTTGCATGGGGATCTAAAGGAAGAGATCTACATGGAACAACCAGAAGGTTTCAAGGTTAAGAGAAAGGAGGACATGGTTTGTCGCCTGAATAAGAGCTTGTATGGTTAAACAAGCCCCTTGACAATAGTATAAGAAGTTTGATTCTTTCATGGTGAATTCAGGCTACAAAAGGACGAATGTAGATCTTTGTGTATATGTCCAGAGACACCCTGATGGTAAATTTATTATTCTTCTTTTATATGTTGATGACATGCTAATCGTTGGAATAAATGCAGACATGATTAGCAAGTTAAAGGGAGATTTGTCAAAGGCGTTTGACATGAGGGATTTGGGATTAGCAAGGCGAATTCTTAGAATGGAGATTACTCGAGATCGGACGTCCTACAGGTTGTGATTATCGCAGGAGAAATTTATTGAACGAGTTCTGGAGAGGTTCAATATGAAGAATGCTATACCCGTTAGCACTCCGCTTGCCTCTCGCTTCAAGTTGAGTAAGAAATCCTAGCCATCAACCGAGAAAGAAAGAGAAGATATGTCAAATATTCCATATTCTTCAGCAGTCAAATATTTGACGTACGCAATAATGTGTACGAGACCAGATATTGCTCATGCGGTTGGCATTGTGAGTCGATTTCTGTTAAATCCTCGGAAGATATATTAGGCAGCAATAAAGTGGATATTTAGATACTTAAGAGGAACCTCAAAGTTATGTCTGACTTTTGGAGGGGAAAAACCTACACTTGTTAGCTACACAGATGCAGATATGACCGGTGATCTTAATGAAAGAAAATTTACGTCAGGATGCCTATTTACATTCTCAAGGGGAGCTATCTCATGACAGTCAAGATTACAAAAATGTGTTTCCTTATCAACTACTGAAGCAGAGTACATTGCACCAACAGAAGCAAGGAAGGAAATGTTTTGTTTGAAGCGATTCTTTCAAGAATTGGGTGTGCAACAGGAAGAATACGTAGTCTATTACGATAGTCAAAGTGCCTTAGATTTGAGCAAGAACACTATATATCATGCACGGATGAAACATATTGATGTAAGGTATCATTGGCTCAAACTTGCCATTGAGGAGAAGGCGTTTCAGTTGCAGGAGATTCACACTGATAGAAATGCTGCCGACATGCTGACGGAGGTTGTTCCTAAGGAAAAGTTCAAGTTGTGTGTCGAACTCGCCGGGATGGGCTCTTACTGAGAGCAGGATGAAGACCTCCTCTAGTATGTGATGGTTGGGGCTAGAGGGGGAGAATTGATGGGTCCATCTCAACAACCCACCACCAGTCAAAATTTTAATGGGGACAAATTGTGTCAGACATTGGTTGTTACAGTTTTTTTTTTTGGTTTTGAGGTGTTTGGTCGACTGGAGATGTGGCCAAATTTGAAGCCACAAATTCATACTACTTGGAGCCTATAAATAGGCTTGAGGTTTGCAACATTCAACAAAGAAAAACAAAGCAACAAAGCTCAATACACAGAAAGAGTTTTGAGTGAGTCTTGTACTCTGGATCACATCCACAAAGAGGTGTGAGGTAAAAATCGAGCGGTAAAATTTGAGAGTTGCTAGAATTGTGATTATATTCTAGCGAGTGAGACATTTGAGTGATTGTAAGAAATTTTCTTTACACATATAGTGAAAATTTTACGGGCTTGACCCATGATTTTTGCTCTAATTATTTAGAGAGTTTTCACGTAAATCTTGGTGTCTTTTATTTTTATCTGGCATTTACGATAATTATTTGATTTTTTACCGTGGTTATTATTTCTGGTAGATTCGATCATCAATATCTAATAAGTAATTATTGGAGATAAAGGTGGTAACGATAATTTAATCGATGATGACATGGTAGCTAATGCAATAAAGGAGTGGGACCCAGATGCTAACAACTATTGACGTACTATTGTGGGACTTTAATGCTGATGTAGTGGAGGATATGTCATAAGAAGGACTCAGGCGCTCACGTGATTGCTGGCATGCATGATAGTTAGAAAAATAACATCGTTTTGAATCATCTTCTTTCGTTAGATGATGAAGTATTGGCAAGGGCTCTTGGCAACATGTGTGGGCATGAAAGGGAGATTTTGGACATAATTTGCAATGTTGCTGTGATCGTAAAAAGTAAAAAAACTTTTGGTATATATTAAATAGCTACCAGATGTTGGAAATCTCTCCAATAAAACAAAAATAGAAGGCCGCAACTTTTGCTCCTTTTATAAAAGGAGTTCTAATAACATGTAAAAAGAGAAAGTGATTTAAAAGAAAAATAACTGTTGCATTTTTTTGTGTTTCAATTATTACTCTTAGAGTTTAAGTTGAGTTGAGTATAAGGCGATCCAAAAGACTTAAGCTTTAAGGAAGATTACTCATTCTCAACTTTATATGTTATTGTTAGATGTTGTTTCTTTTCGATGTAAGATTTTTTATCCCAATACTCCCCCTCACTTGTAACCTCTTTTTGGTTTGTCAATTGAACTATTTAGAGTTTTCGAGCTCCAGGATCTTTATTGGGCCATTGGGCCTTATAGACTCTGATACCATATTAAGCGACCATTTCATCACAAAAGCTTAAGCTATTATGTAAGATCAACTTAATTGATTTTTTATATTCACTAACACACCTCTTCAAGCGGAAGTCCATTGGGCTTGAAACTTGTACAGGTTCACTCTACCTTGTGCTGAATAATAAGTGAGTGGTAGGATTTGAACTCACGACCACTTGGTCACAGAGGCTCTGATACTATGTTAAGTTACCGTTTCACAAGCGGTCTTGAGTTCAAATCTTACCACCCACCTATTTATCATCAAATTAATTCAGTACAAGGTAGAGTGATTTCAAGCCCAAAGGACTTTCAGTTGAGGGAGTGTATTAGCGAATATATAAAATTAATTAAATTGATCTCACACAATAACTTAAGCTATTGTAGTACAATAGTCGCTTAACAATTACAGACAAGGTTATTTATTTATACATATGACACTTATATAATCAAAGGGAACATTTCCTTACATATGCTGATTGGATCTCGAAATATATGTTATTCTATTCACTGAACATGCCATAGTTAACTAATAGATTGATTTATAGATATGTTAACAAGTGGCGTTATCAGCGAGAACCCAAGGATGAGAGAATACTTCATTACCGGGAATATCATGCAACCAGTTCTCCTGTCAGATTTTTATACGTTTTCATTTCGCAGCCATCAAATATTCTGCAATGGCCAAGGTAAACTGTGCAAACTAACTTTGAGCATAGTGATGATTGAGAATTAAGAAGCCGCCACCCGTGCTTTGCCCGTAATGCCTTATTGAAGGCGAGTAGACCGCTACAGTCTTTATCCCCCATGGAACGTAGATTCCACTGAGCCACACTTTTAACAAGGGAGTACATCCTCAGCTCCCGTTTAGCCAATTCCAATCCTATGCTATAAGCTTTTAGCCACAAAATTTTCTGTCCTATCTATTTTTGTGGCTGAAAACTCATGGCATGGGGTTAGAATTGGCTAAATGGGCAGAAGATCTGAAGCCTTTAACGAGGAGCTGATTACCACCTCAAATCTTCTATCTAATTTTATTATATCTAACTCTGTTTAATGTTCAAAATAACATTGATCAGGGGATTCAAACTTGATTAGAAGAGATCTATCTGCCAAGTTTTACTCCTCTTCACTACCCAATTTTAGCTTTTGATAACCCGGTATTCCTTAGCTAACCCGAGACTTTTTTATCACTAGATAAAAAAAGGGGAGAAACATATGCTATATTTTAGTAAACTTTTCTTGTGATATTATCGTCAGGATCAAGTGGTTGTGGAAATGAGCGTTTTGCTTTTTGTCAAAATCGGTTAGTTTCAAGTTTCTATCTGCAAATGCATGTTGCGACTGTGTGCTTTCGATAAGATTTGCGTACCCAGTTTGTTCTTCTTTCAACACACTATTAATTATCCGACAGCAACCCCGTGCTGCTTTTTATCTTAAATTTCAACTATGCAACTTCTAACATTTGAAATTGAATCCAAGATTTAAAAGTTTCTCTTTCTAATGATAGCTTGGATGGTTGTAGTAAAAAGGATAATTATTCTTATTGTTTAACTCATACAAAAAATA
>JAOQML010000197.1:44850822-44861887 GCA_027568935.1 Erythroxylum urbanii | reverse complement strand
TCTTTATTTATCTTAATAAATTCAATTAATTATAGCAGATATCATAATACAAATCTAAACTCGATTTTGATTCAAATAAAATATATATATATATAAGAAGTGATTTTGAAATTACTTTTTTTTTGTGCATCTTTTATCTTTTATCTTAATTAAAAGGACCTCTAATTGATGTAGGCTTGAAACATGCCATACTTCAACTTTATAGGATCACCTCCTCCTCATATTCATTTTATGAACTGTAAAGTTATGATTATTCTTCTAATTATTCTTTAAGAAAATCCAGTATTTTGATATTATAACACACAAAAGGAAGAGTAAAAAAGTACATATTAGTATGATTAACTAAAAATTTTCAAATTCATAACATGTTAACATTTCGAGAGACTTTTCTATAGCACTACATTAATTGCAACTGCTACCGGTTCCTTCACCCTTAATGGTCATAAACTATTAAATGAGGTAGCATTGTCATGGACAAGGTCTTGGTTACATCATCTTATATGTGTATAGTCTTGCCAAGCAAATTTTGGATATAAGTCATGCTTTTAAACTAAGAAATCCCCTTTCTCAATATACCGAGTGAGCGTGTGACTAAAATAATAGCTTTTGTGGATGATTTAATGAAGTGCTTGGTTATTTGACACGAGAAGAAACGAACAGATAAGGAAAAAAAAAGATAATTGGTCAGTATTTTTATATCCTCTTGTAGGACAATATTTCATATAAAAAATAAAAGTTATATTCATTTTTATTCCTCATTATATTTATTATAATTCATATTATTATTTCCTCAATTAAACCAAACAAATCATAAGTTTTCTTCCCAAATTTCATACATCATATAGTCCCATTGATCAGAGGAATTTAGGACCATTTCTGTCTCCCATCCATTAGTTTGAAATTTATCTTTCGTAGAACAATCAACACTTCTCTCCGAAGAATTCGTTTACCCTTTGATTTTGTTTGCACTAATAGAATTGATAATCAAAGATTGTTTTGACTAAGGAAGCTGCTCAGCTCTAGCACTATTAGTCAAATCTAATCCAAAGTACGTAATTTCCATTACCGAGGACTCGAACAAGAACGGTAGTGTTCAAACTCTAACCCAAGAAGTTAAATGTGTATTTACGACTGTTTCTTAAATCCTTCAGCGGAAATAAGAGAATTGTCTGTTCCAATATTAAAGAACGTTGCCACATAAATTTTTAATTGGGAATATTAAATTTTTAAATAGAAGTCGTCTTTTCATTCCTACGTATCCAGTATCCATCGGTCAGTATTAATTATATATCAGAATCAGAAAATTAACTACTATTTCTTATGTTCCTTCGTTGCTAATATAAGCACAGGTCAGGAAGGTTTTAGTTAGGTTTGTGAGCACAGGGTTTTTTCTCTTGTATATATATTCTCCTCAATATCAATCACTGCCTCTCCTAACTCTATTGTATCCTGACTCTTTCTTTTCTCCTTCTGTCTCATCAATGGTTTGCTTCTGCTTCTTGGTGGACCAAACCAGGAAGGTTAAGAGCCACAAGCCGGTCGCAGGATCTTGCACCCACTGCGGCGGCGGTGCTAGTGTCGCCGATATGAGGACGTCAACCAGATTTTGTTACGTCCCATTTTATTGGAAATCTTGGAGAGCTATTATCTGCACTTTCTGTGGAGCTACTCTTAAGTCTTACAGATGAATGTTTCTTAGGTTAAGCTAGCTGCAGCTGTTTCAGTTGATGATTTGATAGCTCGTGATTCTGTACTTATGGCCAATCTTTTTGATAGTGGAATGAAAGATGGAGGGAAAATTTACGGTGTTTTTAATGGCAAAGGTATAATTTATCCTTTTCTAAAAATTTGAATTAGTCATTATACTATCTTAAATTTTTTAAAAATTTTAACAATTTTTAATAAATGAGTCATTAATTTAGTCTACATGATATCATAATTAAGTAATATCGATCAATTATGTAATATTAAAATAAAATTTTCAAATATTAATTACATGTGTGATTTTTACTTTTACAAAAAATTCAAATAAGTTCATATTGTTTTCTCTGTTATCATTTTAGTAATATTAAGATATAAATTTGCGTCAGAAGTATCGATATGGATTTACTTAAACCTTTTATAAAATATTGTTATACATAGTGATCAAAGGAAAGTTTTTCTCTTTAATTATGAATACTCTGGCGTTAATTTGTTTAAGAGCACATGGCTGGTGGATAAGAAGACGAATGATGTATGAAAAGCATGTAACTGAAATTATACCATAGCTAGTGAGTTATTTTTGTGTTTCTTCAGTTCTGTAGTTAATGCCCCACGTTTGCACAACTGACTGATGGAATATTTAGTAATTTATTATTATTATTATTATTATTAAAGAATTTAAACTTATTATTTTTAAGCACCTTATAATTATCCTTATGCATCAACAAATAATTTAATTAATATAAGTTATTATGACTATGAAAACAACTCAATAATGATCACGTAATTCAGTTTTTATTATTATCGTTATCATTAACTAGGAAACCTATGCATTATATGTAATTTAAGAAAATTTTGCTGTAACGACGAGTAATTTAATGAAGTTCATAGTTTTTTTTAATTTGTAAATTAAATTTAACCATTAAAGGCAATAATAAGTGTTACAAGCATAAACAACCCATCATTATGAATGGACTAACAAACAATAGGAAAATATTACATTATGAATCAAAATTTAAATGCACAGGCTAATCATTAATACAATACTGACATAACACCGGAATCAATTTGTATTTTGTCTTTAAATGTGACAAAGTGTGACTTGATTGCATTAGGTCTTTCTCTGTGTAGCTTTGAATGCTGCTTCTTAATGCCTTTGAAAATTCTCCTTTGAAGATTCTCATATTCCTTTCATCCTACAAAGCTTTTACCAGATATGATAAAGCAATAAAAAATCACCACTATTTTATCATGCATTTATCTACTGTATCTCCTAACAACCGTCTTCTAAAGTCTTTCCACAAATATTGAGTCTAACATTTGAAGAATAAATTAATAATACTTTCTTGCTTTTACTTGCATAATACATATCTATTTGGTATTGTTATATTTTTATTCAATCTATCAATTGTAAACAATTTGTTCTTGATATCTCTCCATATTGTGAGTGAAGCTCTACGTATCATATATTTGCACTAAACTAGTTTATATCATGGTACTATGTTTCCCTACTCTTGAAAATGCTTTCTACAAGACACACTAGTGAATTTACCATGCTTAGACAAAGTTCGCCAATTAAGCTATGTCTTATTTTCCTTGAGTTCAATGTTGTTAATGTGATTATGCAAACCAGAGTCTCGAATCCTTAATGAAATCACATATTTGTACATTGGAGCATAAGCAACATATTGATCCTCACTAATGATAGTTTTTATTGAATTAAGAAGCTCATCAATATCTTCACAAACTCTATTAGTTAACTATATGTCGTACTAGAAGAGTGTATTGATACCATTACCTAATAATCTAGTTACATGTGGCTTGACTTTATTTCTCAATTTAGAGATTGTTTTTATTGTGTTTAAAGCATTTTCAAGTATGTTGATCTTTTATAAACTCCTCTCTTTGAAGTAATAAGCATTTATCCACTTAACCCATAAGGATTGCTTATCTTTAATAATTCATCCACAACTTTTTAGTGAACATGACCAGATTATAAACTTTCAAAGGGATCACATTCAAACTACCATGCTTCTTCAAAGATCATACCTCAGACCATTTAACGGGAATTGAGTGTTTTCCTGTTTGGTTTCCAGACCATAGAAACATTTTGAGAATATTATCAATTGTCTTGATAACATCCTTAAGAAGAGACATATGAGCTACCCAATGAAATCTCACTACATTAAGTACAGAGGAAATGAGTTGAGCTCTCCCAATTAACTTGATACTCCAACCTGAGATCCTTATCTGTATTTTATCAATGAGGATCTTGTGATCTCTATAAGTTGACCTGGAAGCATAAATATGAATCCCATGATATGTAACTAACAATCCATTTATGTTGAAACCTGTAACTTCAAGTATCAATGCTTCTTAATCTATTTCTTTGTTAGAAGTATAACAAAGGCTTTTGCCAACATTCATCCTAAGTTCAAACATTCTGGAAAACATTTTGATTACAATCATTAAGGCTAAAGGATATGTTTTATCAGCTCTAAATGCTAAAAAAAGGTCATCAACAAATACTAGACTTGTTATGCCTAGCCTTTGACATTTAGACTGATATCTAAATTGCTTTGTTCTCTCCACTACCCTTTTGAGTATTCTGCATCATACATATATAACAAGAGAGAATAAGTAAGAAGAGGAAGGATCTCCTTGCCTTATACCCTTACTACTTTTGAAACTTTTTAATGGTTCCCCATTTATAAGCACGTTAAAAGATAGAGTTGTGCTGCATTAAGATATCCACTCAATAAATATTTTAGGAAAAGCCATTATCCTCATTATGTTTATTAGAAATTGCTACTCCACATTGTCATAGGATTTCCTTTTAATCTTCAAGGCATAATCTCTACCCCATTTTTGTCTGTGGTAACCTTTCATAAACTCCTGCATCGATATAATGTTGTCACTTATTGATCTACTAGGGATGTATGCTCCTTGTCCTTCATATGCTTAATTAAAATGCTCTTTAATCTATTAGCAATAATCTTGTAGGTGATTTTGTAAATAGAATTGGAGAAAGAAGTTGATCTGTAATTACTAAAATACTTCATCTCTCTTCATTTTAGAATTAAGTTTATGAAGTTTCTATTTATTTCTTTGAGAAATTTCTTACTATTAAAGAACTTTGAGACAACTTTATGAACCATATTTCTAGTTAGAGGCCAAGTTTTGTTGAAAAACATCATATTAAAACCAGTTGGACCTAGGCTTTGTGTGAATTGAATGACTTTACTACTTCATCAATCTCCTCATTGGTGACAGGCCAGGATAAGATGTCAGCATCCTCAGAAGTTATAGTTTCCAACATGATCTCCTTAAGTATTTCAAATATGGAGTGAAGCATTTGTTGTTGTATTCATGATTGAAGTAAATAATTGGCTGCTTCCTTAAGTAAAGCATGTTGTTCAAATATGCTTTGATTGTATTTACATTCACAGTTTGATAATTAAAGTATATCAGGATCCTCCCATTAGGGTGATGATGGTGATTTGTAATCTTTCTCTAGTTAGAAGACAACATCTACGAAAGATGGCACTTATTAACCTTTATTCTTAATTCCAACGTGCAAAATATATCTGGTTTATCCTCCAAGGTAAGATTCTTAAACAAAAGTTTCTTAGAAAGAGCATTAGCTCCTCTTATGTTCCAAGTAATGACTTTCATGCATTTGCATATAAAGCAAGAGGGTTTTTTTTTTTTTCCCTCTTATTAGGTATTCCTCTAGATAGTAGCTCGAATTCCTTCTCATTATCAATAGATGTAGCTACTTGATCCTCCTTATCTATGATCTTATTCACTACTTCAGCCTATTTTAGGCACGTGAGAGTTTTACAAGTGTTTTCATCTTCCACACATTCTTCAATCATTATATGCTCTCCAACGTAACTAGAATTATCCTTAATGTCATGATCAGTCTAACATGCCTTCAGAGCCAATGTTATTCATTTCAAGGGTTTTGTTATTGTTTTTCTACTTCTCTTCAATTTCAATAACAAAAGAAAATGATGTGTTAATATTAGAATATTTTATGTAGATTTGCAGATTATCTTTGTTGATTTAGTCCAAGTTGACCAGGTCTTTAGTAGTTTTAGTTGTTGCACTTGAGCAAAACATGTTTTTTCTGTTTGCTATATTTTAGCGAGTGTCCTGCATGTTAATACCTATTTTTGTGAAAATCTTGTTGTGAATTTGACTATACAAAGGCTTCCAATGTTCTGAATAATCCAAGAAAAAGAAGTTTCTTCTTCAGCTCTTTCTTTTATTTTAGTTATTAGTGGTATCAGAGCATTAAATAAAAAGAGAAAGATGACAGATGTTGCTATTGTTGAGAAGATATTACATTCCTTAGCACCAAAGTTTGATTATGTTGTTTGCTCAATTGAAGAATCTAATCACATAAATGCACTTTCCATTGATGAACTTCAGAGCTCTTTGTTAGTCCACGAACAAAAGACAAACTGCGGTTCAAATATAGATTTAAATGCTTCTATTATTTTTCTTAAAATTCTAGAGGAAGAGGTAGATGTAAAGGTAGAGGAAGGGGAGATCGAGGCAATATAAATGGTAACAAGTCTACGAAAGCTGATGATGATCAATTTCGAAGAAAAAGCAAAGGTTGAGATCAACAATTTGACAAATCCAAGGTAGAGTGCTTTAGATGTCATAAATTTGGTCATTATCATTCTGAATGTTATACTAAGTTGCCTAAAGACAAAGAAAAAGGAGAGAAATCAAATTTTACAGAAAAGAAAGAAGAAAAAATTTATTAATGGCAATCCAAATCAATCAAGAGCCTCATGAATCAAATGTATGGTATGTAGATACAGGATGCAGCAACCATATGTGTGGAAGTAAGTCTTCTTTTTCTTATTTAAATGAAGACTTTCATTCTACAGTGAATTTTGGGGATTGTTCTACTGTAAATGTCATGGGAAAAGGTGATATTAATATAAAAACCAAGAATGGTTTTGTAGAAACAATTTCAAATGTTTTTTATGTTCCTGATTTGAAAAGCAATTTGTTGAGTGTTGATTAATTACAATAGAATGGTTATGTGATAACTATTTAAAAGGGTTCTTATGAAGTATATGATCCTTCAAGAAGAGCTATTCCTATTGTTCAAATGAGTTCAAGCAGACTGTCTCCATTGAAGATTGAAAGTGGTCAATCTTGCTTGATGACTGAAGTGAAAGACTCCTTATGGCTTTGGCATTTTCGCTACTGCCATTTAAATTTTGGTGGATTAAAGACTCTTTAACAGAAAAATATGGTGATAGGTCTTCTTCAAATCACTACTCCTTCCAAAGTTTGTGAAGATTGTGTTGTTAGTAAACAATGTCGTGCTCAATTTCCTTAAGGAAAGTCATGGAGAGCAAAAGGTGTACTGAAGTTGGCTCATTAAGACATTTATGAGCCAATAAACCCAACTTCTAATGGGGACAAAAGCTATTTTATTATCTTCATTGATGATTATACTCGAAAAACTTGGGTTTATTTTTTGTAGGAGAAATTAGAAGATTTTAGTGCATTTAAAAGCTCTAAGGCACGTGTTGAAAATGAAATAGGAAAGACCATTAACACTCTCCTTACTGATCGTGGTGGATAATACTGTTCAAAAGAGTTTGGAGGGGTTTTGTGGCATTCGTAGGGAGCTTACAACTGCTTATACACAACAACAAAATGGTGTATTGGAGATAAAAAATAGAATCATTTTTAATATGGTGAGAACTTTGCTGGCAAGAAGTAGAATTCCAAAAATTTTTTGGCCAGAAGCGGTGAATTGGAGCATCCATATCTTGAATAGAAGTCCTACCTTTGTTGTTCAAAACATTACACCAGAAGAGGCTTGGAGTGGACAGAATCTAGCTGTAGATCACTTTATAGAATTTTTGGTTGCATCCCTTATGCATATGTTCTAGATGAGAAAAGGAAGAAGCTGGATGATAAGGGTTAAAAGTGTCTTTCTTGGTGTAAGTGAAGCATCCAAAGCATAGAAATTGTTCAATCCATTGACAAAGAAGATACTAATCAGTAGGCATATTATTTTTGACGAGGAGAGCACTTGGAATTGGAATGGGCAACAACCTACTCCAATGATGTGTGACAGTGAAGCTGAAGAAGAAAAACAACAACTCATAGATCAACAAACTCAAGCAGTCTCAATACCTAAAAATCCACCAAGTGAAACACCAACAGCCACTAAAATGTTACCAACATCAGCAAAATATATTGATGCAGCAATAGATACTGGTCCTAACCGTGTTTGAAAGAGACCTGCATGGATGCTAGACTATGAGGTAATTGGAATTGACCAAACTAAAGATCCAATCACCTATTTTGCTTTATTTACAGATTGTGACCCTACAACTTTCGAGATTGTTGTGAAAGAGTCAAAATGGTGAAAGGCGATGGATGATGAAATTGATGCTATTGAGAGAAACAAAACTTGGGAATTAACTAATCTTCCAAAATGGACAAAACCATTAGTGTGAAGTGAGTCTTCAAAACAAAACTTCAAGAAAATGGTAAAGTTGACAAGTATAAGGCGGAATTGGTGGCTAAACGATGCAAGCAAGAGTATGGGATTGACTACAATGAAGTTTTTGCTCCAATTGCAAGGCATGATACATTCAGATTGGTGATCACATTAGCAGCACAAGATTCATAGCCTATCTTTTAGTTGGATGTCAAGTCCATATTCTTTCATGGAAATTTGGAGGAACAAGTATTTGTTGATCAACCTCCTGGTTATATTAAAGTTGGAAATGAGCATAAAGTGTATAGATTAAAAAAGGTTCTTTATAGACTAAAACAAGCTCTACGAGCTTGGTATAGTCACATTAAGGCTTATTTTATGAGAGAAGGTTTTAGGAAATGTCCATATGAGCACACACTTTTTGTTTGCTTATATATAGATGACCTTATATTTACTGGAAATGATAGTGTCTTATTGAAAAGTTCGAGAAGTCTATGATGACTGAGTTTAAAATGACAGATCTTGGTATGATGCATTATTTTCTTGGCATTGAAATGGTGCAGTCCTCTAATGGAATTTTTATTTCTCAAAAGAAGTTTTATGCGAGAAATATTGGACAGGTTTCAAATGAAAGATTGCAATCCTATAAGCACTCTAATTGAGTTTGGATTAAAGCTAAACAAAGAAGGAAGGAAGGTGGATAGCACTCTTTATAAGCAAATTATAGGGAGTTTAATGTACTTAACTGCAACAAGACCAGACATAATGCATTCTGTGAGTTTAATCAGTACATCTATGGAAAATCTAACAGAGATGCATTTGTTTGCTGCCAAGAGGATCCTTCATTAATTGCAAGGAACTAACGATTTTAGGCTGTTTTATAAGAAAGGTAAAAAGTTAGATTTGGTTGGGTTTACTGAGTGATTTTGCAAGAGATTAAGATGATAGAAATATCACTTCAGGCTATATTTTGGTGATAGACACAAAGGCTGTTTCAGGTCATCCAAAAAGCAACCAATTTTCATATTGTCAACTACAGAAGCTGAATTCGTTGCTGCCACAGCTTGTGCTTGTCAAGCTATTTAGCTTAGGAAAATTCTTGAAGAGCTAAATTTCAAGCAAGCAGGAGCTACTACAATTTATTGTGACAACAACTCAGCCATTAAGCTATCCAAAAATCCTATCCTACATGGAAGAAGCAAGCATATTGATGTGATGCATTATTTTTTAAGAGATCTCAGTAATGATGGAATAATTGATCTGAAGTATTGTAGGAGCAGAGAACAACTGGCTGTCATATTTACTAAATCTCTCAAATTTTCTCCCTTCCAAAAGTTGAGAAGTTTGATGGGAGTTTGCACTTTGGAAAACCATGATTGAAGGAGTTGCACAAGAAAACTGAAGACCAGAAGTTTTCAGTTTAAGGGAGGGAATGTTAGAATATTTTCTGCAAATTTACAGATTATCTTTATTGATTTAGTTCAAGTTAACCAGGTCTTAAGTAGTTTCAATTGTTAAACTTGAGTAAAACATGTTTTTTTCTATTTCCTATTTTTAGAAAGAGTCATGCGTGTTAGTACCTATTTTTGTGTAAATCTTGTTATGAATTTGCCTATATAAAGGCTTCCAATGTTATGAATAATCTAAGAAAAAGAATTTTCTTCTCCTGCTCTTTCTTTTATTTTAGTTATCAGTTAGAAACTTTGACATTTTAGAGAAAAGAAATTGTCAAAAGGTTGCCAACTTCCTCAAATCCACATGAATGAGAAATACTGGCCTGTAATTAATTTCTTTGGTATTCCTTGGAATATTATTGGGCCATACATTTGACATAAAACTTTCGGACCGCTTTAGAAAATTGTGGAGGTTCAGTTACAAGGAGAACGAGATGTATAGTGGATACATAGAACCGGCAATCCAATAAATGAGAAGTACGTACACATGTTTGAAGGAGTAAGAATGCAAGTACATACATAGTTAATGAAGTACAACGTCACCGAAGGCGGCGGTATGAACTGCTTGACCCATTCTTGGAGTTCCGAGAAACCGCATAGTCCCGCTTTTTGTAGCGCGTATTTTATGGGCACCAAAGCCAGTTATAGTCGTCTTACAACTTTTCTTCTGTCGTATAATGTAGACTTCCTTCCCGTAAGAGGCTTTTGAATTCTATTTTGTTAATTATTCGACCGACATTCACACAGGGGCCATTCCTTCTTCCATACACACCCATCAACGCAATCCGTAAAATTCATTAGTACCTTCTAATGCAACGAATGCCGCATATACATACAACTGGTTAGATGCCTGTTCATTTAGCGACTTTTAGTAGCTGCCAATGCTGCGCATGTTACTTTTATCAATTTGTAAGACATGATGTGGGTACATATAAAATGTATACCGAAAAAGCTAGAATGAGGATTTCACATGGTTGTCCACTCCAAAATTATAAAACTTCTGAAAGATACTTCCCCCCTAATACAACCCTGAAGCTTATCTTTCTGCCTTTTGACAATACTATACTATGTGCTTTATAATCTCCGACCACTAATGAAAGGGGACACAGGCAACATTCCTACTGTTAATAATAGTTAGGGAGCGGTTGGTTCGCACAGAGGAATGATAATAGGAATGTGAATGAATATAGTGAGAAATGGAAATGGATATTATCATTATAATTATGATGGTTGGTTAAGAGGAAGGAATGATTACCATTACCATTGATTGTGGTTGGTTTGTAAAAATATTGAGAAATAAAAATTTACCATATTTTAATTAATTAATTAATTAATTATATTGTAATTAATCAATTACAATATATTGATTAATGAAAATATTTTAATTAAATTTAACTAACTATACTATAAATAAATAATTAAT
>JAOQML010000197.1:44801456-44818127 GCA_027568935.1 Erythroxylum urbanii | reverse complement strand
ATGACTAGATATATAATGCTCATAAAAACCAAACTCTTTTGTTTTATTAATAATAAATATTTTTATTACAAAAGTAATTGGAAGAAAATTAAGTTATAAGCAAGTATACACTTGCTTTCTAAGGTACTATATTTACATAACTCCAACACTCTAGTTAGGTGTAACTTGTGTCCAAAATTGAAAGTTAGCTGGTATACTAACTAGCTCAAGTGTACTAGCATTTATCCTTAAAGATATACTTTAGCAATCTATCAAGAACAAAATGGCTCATTGATTATTAAAACACAGAAAAAGGTACTTGATAGATTAAGCGTCAGCACGGCCACAAGAGAAATGAATGTTCGTCACCCATTTTAGGAGATGAGTACAAACTAATACTTCCTGAGAACTGAGTTGTCTCAATATAATAACAACCTTGTCATGGATATTCCTCAAGAGATATTCAGCTATTGATCTAAGTCTGCTTTATAAAAACCTTCTGCAATAGAGAAGAAGACATAGAATCAAGTAAACAATTCGAATGACAATGCCTCAAACTTTGCTAATGTAACCATGTTATTTTCAGTACCATAGGAATCAACTTAGTTTGCTATAAATTTCACAATGCATTCTAATTCAAATGGAATATTTTTGTTATTGAACCAAGTAAATGGTAAAAATATTTTGTGCTCTACGTATTATTTTACTATATTACTCTCCAAATCCACTAGTTGAGAACAGAGGAATCAAAGCCTAATTACCTCTTCCTTCTTACCTCTAGTAAAGAATTTGTAACCTCCAGAGATGACCAATCCCTATCAAGTTAAAGAGACAATCACAAACTGTAAAACAAAAAGAAAGATTAAAGAAAATAAGCATATACTCTAATTATGCTTTTAACGAAACAAAACATATAATCAATAAAATATTTAATCTCTCACACTAGAGTTCTATTTGACTAAGCTTTTTACATGACAACTTAAATTTCATCAAACATTTCTAAGTGTCTTTTCTTGTCATGTACGTCCTTTTATCCACACCAAATCACAAGAATGAAAAAGCACAACTGTTCATGTAGTAGAATGGATACATAATGTGAAAGAAGCTCAACTACCAAATTTTAAAACTCAAAGTTTGAACATTCAAATCCAAAAAGCCCTTCTACTTCTTTATTCACTATTCTTCAAAGACAACCCAATTCTATGGACAACATGACCCATTTATCAGACTAATACAAGATCAAAGATTAGCTACGACCAAGCACTTGCCATATCAGTAAATTAATAGTTCTTTTTAAACACCAAATTTACAAAAGGGAGCAAATGAACAAGAACACTGGTTCAAAAACAAGGAAGGGTAAATAACAGTTGGTTTTTGACTTCGACTTCTTAACTGTTAACAGGAAACTTTCTATGTATAGTACACGAGGTATTTCAAATTTCACAACCGTTAACTGTTAAAGCATATTTAACAATAAAACAGTGCAACTTTGTCTGTACAATAACATGTTTCAAACTTATGAAGTTATCAAATGTCCTTTTCTTGTATATGATTAGTTGCTTAGTTCATTTCAACTTTTCTTTTGAAATAATATAACTGCATATCTCAAATAGGTTTAAGTCAAACCATAAAGCTATACTATAAACTATTTTCTTTTTTTTTCTTCAGATTTAGAAAGTAAATAGTAATGACTATTTTTTGGTCTTAACAACAAAAGCTCGACGAGTATGGAAGATATGTATATACTATAGCAGAATCAGCTGTACATGACCATAAATTCCACAGATCCCATCTATTTTCATTAAAAAATCACTTATCAACATAGAAAATTCCAACTAGATGTTGTTTGATTCCAAAAAACTAGGGGAGGCAAGAAAGAGTATGAATATATTAAAGCATCTAGCTCTTTAGAAATTTCAAATCCTTAGTAGAAGAGTAAAGCAGATCTAAGGAGAGGGCGTTAAAATTAAACTGAAACAAAGAGGAAAGAAGATAAATCTTACCTTTGATTTAACTTTTGTGCACCTTCTAACTCTTTCTCCCTCATTGACTTCAGAAGATAAGCACCCTTCCTTTTGTTCAAGATATCGGTAAATTTGTGAAATTCTTAGTTTATTTAGATCGAGTGAGTTAAGAAGTCTACAATAAAAAGCACACAAAAAATGATTTGGTAACATACCTATGAAGTACACTCATCTTATCTAGATGGACAAGCTCTCTGTACTTTCCAAGAGAAGCTTCAATGTCTGAAGGATCGTCAATTTCCAACAGAAGCTTCAATGGTGGTAGCTGCTGTACTCAAACCTCTCATTTTTAACTTTCTCTCTTAATTTGTTTAACTCAAAATCGAAACCGATATTTCATCCTTTATTTCTCTAACGAAAGATCTGGAGCTTTTTAAAGACGAATAGGTAGAAGTTGAGCAACCCAGGTCTATAATTCTGTACAATGACAGACTGGTTAGACCGGTTCATCAAAAAATCAACCAGTTTGTTGATAAATTGGTCGGGTTTTTTACATAGAGGTTATTAGGTGAAACCGAACCAAACCACTAGCCGGTTTAAACGTTCAGTTGAACTAACTAGTCTGGTCCGATTTTCAAAACCTTGAATATTTGTTGAGTTAGAAGGAGCTGAATATGAGACAAGGGAGATGGATTGAGTTGCTAAAAGACAATGATTGTATGATTGAATATCATCCAGGTAAAGCTAATGTAGTAGTTGATGCATTAAGTAGAAAATCTAATAATAGTGTGGCACAAATTTAAATTTCGAGGTTACCAAGATTAGTACAATTCAGAACACTAAATGTTGAGTTAAATTTGGGACAGAATGAAACACTGTTAGCTACACTGAAGTTTAAACCGGTATTAAATGAAAGGATCAGGAAAGCCCAAAGTAAAGATCCATAATTTGAGAAGCTTATTAAGAAGTTGAGACAAGATTCAAATTCTAATTTGATTTGAGAAATGATACATTATGGTTGAAACAAAGATTGTGTGTACCAGATGTTGATGATATGAGGAAAGAAATTTAGAGGAAGCTCATGTGGTAGCTTATGCTATGCATCCTCGTACTACCAAGATCTACAATACACTAAAAAAACATTTCTAGTAGCCAGGGATGAAGAAGCAAGTAACGGCGTACATTGCTAATTGTTTGACTTGTCAACAAATTAAAGCTGAGCATCAGGCTCCAATTGGAAAGTTACAGTCACTACCTATTTTGGAGTGGAAATGGGAGAGAATCACTATAGAATTTATTATGGGATTACCAAGGACCTCGAGACAATATGACACTATATGGGTTATTATCAATAGATTGAAAAAATAGGCACATTTTTTACCTGTGTGAGAGAATAACATATTGGACCAATTGGCCCGAGGATATGTGAATGAGATTGTGAGATTGCACAGTGTTCCATTGTCTATTATGTCTGATCAAGATCCCAAATTCACTTCCAAATTTTGGGATAACTTACAAACAGACAGAGTGAGAGGACTATCCAGACTGTTGAGGATATGCTTAGAGTTTATGTATTAGAGTGCCAAGGAGCATGGGACCAATATGTAACTTTTACTGAATTTGCTTACAACAATCATTACCACAGTAGCATCGGTATGGCCCTGTATGAGGTGTTATATGGTAGGAAGTGTCGATCACCTTTGTATTGGGGTGAAGAGGGTTTAAGAATTATTAAAGGCCCAGAGTTGATTCAAGATACTATTGAAAAGGTAAAGTTAATCCACAGTAGAGCCACAGCGGCTCAAGATATGTAGAAAAGGTATGTAGATTAACATTAGAGAGATATAGAGCATCAAGTGGGAGACAAAGTGTTCTTAAGAGTATCGCCTTGGTGAGGAGTTCTAAGGTTCGGTAAAAAGGGTAAGTTAAGCCCTAAATACATTAGTTTAAATAAGGTTATAGAAAGAGTTGAACCATTGGCATACATATTAGAAATACCAATAGAGATGGCTCAGATTCACAATGTGTTCCACATTACTATGCTCAAAAGATGTCGATCAGACTTGACCCATTTGACACCTACACAGGAAGTAGAGATTGCAAGTAATTTGAGTTATATAGAGCAGTCGATTAAGATAGTGGGATATCAAATTAAACAATTGAGAAACCGAATAATCCCATTGGTTAAAGTTCTTTGGAGGAATCATTCAAGAGAAGAAGCTACATGGGAGACAAAAGAGAACTTGAGAAAATAGTACCCCCATTTGTTTAATCAATCAGGTAAAAAAAATTTCGAGGAAGAAATTTCTTGAGGGGGGAGAATTATAGTAGCCCATTCTTATACTTAGGAATTTAACTGTAGATTGAGTCATCATATGAGAATTCAGGAAGTACCTTTCATTTGCATACATCACATTTGCATATACATGTGAATCATGATCTAAGGACATAGTAAAAATAGTACATGCACTCACTGATATATCCTAGGGTATAAAAGATCTTAAATGATTATGACATGCTTGTGTGTTAATTAGGCCTTGAATTTTGTTTGATGAATTATAATTAGTGAATTGGGAATTTATTGTTCTAATTGAGTGATTGATAAAGTGATATGTTCATTTAGTCGAAGAAAAGTGTTAAAAGGGAAAGATGAAATGATACATGGGAATTTAGGCTGAACGAGCCTATGAGATGGTGAAATATGGCATTAATGATAGAGTGACAATTGGCTTGAATAAAAGAGTGACAAATGGAGGTATAGTTGAGTGACATATGGTCTAGAGATTAAATGACAAATGGACTAATAAGGGAGTGACAATTGGGAGTGTAGGAGAAAAACGTATAGCATGGCTCTTAGCGTGACACTTGGTATGACACATGGCTATCTTCCTCACCACACACCTTATCCACGTTTCTTACTCTTATAAGATCACCATCTTTCATGTTTTAGTTTATTTTTCCTCCTTCTTTCCTCCCACCTATGACACTTTTACACAATCCCTAAAACCCTTAAAGTTTTGCTAAAATCCCTTTAATCCTATCTCGTTTTTAATGTATGTTTAATGCTTAGGGGACTTGCTTAGCTTGTTGATTGAGGAAATCTTGAGACAAACAAGTATTTGATTACCTAATTGAGTTATATGTGATCATAACATCCACAAAGCTTGGTTAGGGATGAATTGAGATGAATTGCATGTAAGGTTGATGATGAAGTGTGTTGGAATATGTTAGATAGAGTGTTTACACTAAATAGGTATATGTATTTTGGCTATATCTTGATCTGTAAATATCCAAATGGGGTTATTTTTAATTTATATTAAACTAGAGCCATATTTCTATAATTTGCATGAAGGAATTGAATTTGAATTCTGTCCCTAAGGGTTTTGAAATTTGGCTTGAAATTGAGTTGTCACCGTTTGAGAAAAGTCTTTAATATTTTAGGTATAACTCTCAGAAACTGAACCAAAATGCATTAACTTTATGTTGTTATAAACTTAATACATATAGGAACATTTTTTTAGAAGAAGGTGTTGCCTAAATACCTCATTTTATATGTCATAATAGCCATACAAAATTGACCCAAAAACCTGTCCTGAAAATAAAGTTGGAAACGAAATTGAAGGAAGTGGATGGTGAACTTTTTGTTCACTCATCCCACCATCGTGGGAAGCCTTACATAATCATCAGAAAGGCTTTGAAGTGAAGAATATGTTGTTTTGTGTGATTATGGAATTAACTAAGGATAAGTTACATTATCTTGGTGCTTTTAGACTTAATTAGGGCTTAAAATGAACTTAGTTTGATGTTGAATCAATTGGTTAAGTGTTTGATGAGTTTAAGTTGATAATTGATGTTATCTCTTGAGGATTATATTGTTGATATCAATTATATGAATTCGATAAGTATGAGTTGTTAATCATATAAAGATGTCCTTATGAATGCAAATGTGATCAAAGGATATGGGTAGAGAATTAGGCACGATTGAATGAGAATTGGGAAAATTTGCAAGTATAATGCTAGAAAAGGATTAGTGAATATATGATTGATGAGTTGAGAGTAACTAGACTTACTTAAAGCATAACCTAATTGCAAACAAGATACATACGAGCTATGATGAATGAATGAGCAAGACTTGTGAAAAAGGTTACATACCCAGGATAGTCAATTGAGCACGCATTAAACATAACAGATATACATGTGTATGATTGAGTACTCATTTGATTAAACAAGTTAGTAATATGTAAAAATGTGTGTATTGTATAATATCGAAGCATAAATTGACCGACAACATCCAGACATTGCCAGATCTTCAAGGCAATAACTAATTTGGAGCATACTGTGAGTAACGTAGATGTGCGATCTCAATTAGATATGTTATTCTGTTTGAATTGTTTTTTTTGTTTAATCCTTTTATCTATATATATTGAAATGATTTAGATATGATTGTGATATTGATGATTCCGGACAATTGATCGTCTAAGAAGTTCAATATTCGGGACTATATTGGGAGTGTTAATTACGTGTATGTGAATGTGGGAAATGAATGCTCAACTGGATGTTGAATGCCAAACTTGAGATCGACGAATGTGATAAATGACTGTGTACACTGGATGGAAGTAATTGCTAGCATATTATGTGAAATGATGCATGTCATGACATTGATATGCATGATTAGGGAAAGGAGTTGTGATCGGAGCGACCAAAGTGAAAAAGGAGCTTAAAGCTAAAAAATGTGCCCACAGAGCCACAAACTTAACGATTAATAAGCCCGGTACCTACAATGAGTACAGAACAGCATCTGAAATGAGCCAGGTATCTACAATGGATACGGGACAGTTAAATAGGCGCTCGGTCACAACAAAATTAATATATATATATCGTGTATGTGTTATGTGAATTATTGTGAGAAATTTACTGAATTATGTTAAAATAGTAATATAAAATGTTTATGTTTCCAATGTGTTTGTTAAAATGTGAGACACATATATTGTGATTTGGTAGACAATTAAATGACGTGATAATTAGGATATGAGTTTAAATAATATGATGTGTTTAAGACTTAGATTATATGTGTTTGCGATATCGTGTCCTAACTTGAGTGAACACATCAACGATGGTTCACTCACTGAGTTCGTAAACTCATCAAAATTACATCATTGATTTTCAAGTGCCGGGACAACCTAATCTCTAAGAAAATCAAGTAGCAACCTAGCATTGCCCATTTTGGAACCAAAAATGGCTTAAATGTCTGGTCAGCTAATACTGAAGCGTCTAGATAAAATATTTTGGTCCAGTACCTAGTTTTAAGTTGTACACATTGTATAGAGTTGCGAACTTTGACATGTTATGTATTGTATAAACAGAAGTTATGAGTGTAATAACAAAATGGATATTTATGTTTATGAATCAAATGCAAAGAATGTAATGATAATGCATGCTTATGTTTATGAATGAAATGAGGGAACCTAGTTTTTCTGAAATGATTATGTTCTATATGATGTCATGATAAGTGATGTGACTGCTTTAACATGCCGTTTTCGTGAGGTATGTGCTCGTATGTTCTCTAAAATGTCGGGTATGTGCTCTATGGAAGTGGGATGTTACACGGGTCCCTGGCCCACCCTGGCCTATTGACATCTTTAGTCCACTCACAAGCAACCCCAAACAAATAGTTCTCAACAATCACTACAATAAACTTTAAAAAGCTAAAACATATTCAAACATTTCATTTAAAAGCCTTTACAAACATTCATTCTTTACACAAATGTACATATCAAAATGACACAAACACAGTAGCACCTGACGATACAACTAATCTTATGACGAAGTCCCAATTGTTGCAGCATCTGTACGCATACCTGGGGTGGGTAGTTTAAAAACATAAAAATAAGGTAAGCTAAACGAGCTTAGTGAGTGTAATCAATTTACTAAAAGTTAACATTTTATAACAACATAACTAAAATATTCCATACAATCATAAAGTTTAAGGTAAAACATTTTCCATAACAATTTATTAGTGCATCATCAAATATGGTAATAACATAATCGTAAAGCACAATTTCAATTTTTTCGAAATTAAACTCGTAATATAAAAGTTTCTATTTTCCATTTTCCTTTTTCCTTAAACAATAAGCAGTAGTGACAATAAGTTTTCTGGAAACTTTAATACTGAAAAATAAGTTAACCACTAGAATTTGTACTATATGGTACCTCTCAAATCACTTTTAAAATAAATAGTGGCATCGACATTATTACTGTCATGAAATTTTCTTACTTAACATAGCTCATCACCAGTTCCTTTACCATACGATACACTACGCAGCATAAAGTCACGGAGCTGGTTCTGTATCACTTACCACGATAGGTTAAGCACTAGTTACGAAGCTGTTTTTAGATCACTTACTTGTAACAGGTTAACGACTATAGGCCGATAGTTACATAGCTAGTTTTACATTGCTTACCTGTAAAAAGTCACAGAGCTGGTTCTACATCGCTTACCCATGACTAGTTAACTACTATTTACGAAGCTGGTTCTATATCGCTTACCTGTAATAGGTTAACTGTTATAAACATACCGGTCTAAGAACATATATAAAGCCTAGTAGTGTACCATAGGCAAAAGCAACTCTTATATTTACGACTCATCTTATTTTCTAAATTAAGTATGGAATGATTCATAATTGCATTATTTCAAAGTAACTCCTAATTATATAAAATTTAACTTTCAATTTTAAACTCATATATTGCCAAAGCATACACTTATGCTAGCAATATTCACTTGTAAAATATCATTTACATAAAACTCAGTTTAAATATTCATTTCATGATCAAATGAAAACCATTTGCATAAACTCAATTTAAAGAACACTCACATGTTATCAATTCTTTTACAAAGAATTAAGTCATATAAAACAGTTAAAATACACTCATAACTTCTTAGTTTCCTTTACACCACTTCGAAACCCTTCAATTGGCTTCATTTTTCGATCTAAAAACCTAATTCTAATACATTTAACTCCTTAATACATTTTTCAATTAAATATACCATAAACCATGTCATCTTCATTACTTTCCACATACACTTCACATCCTTAATCACATTCACATGGTTATTACTTCATAACCATATTTTTATACTAAAAATTCCCTTAAGGCTAATCTTAACATATTATACATTAAACTCTTCCAATTCAATTTCATTTGATTTTTAACACTTAAAACCAATTCAAATTCACTCCCATGACATTTTAATACACACATTTAAGCCATAAAATTTCATTAACAATTATTTTACAAAATCAAGCACTCTAGGTCAAATTTCAACCAAAACCAATTCCAAATCAATTATTTTTCATTTCTTTACTTCATTAGCATCAAAATAATGCTATGAACATCATAAAACATCAAAATAGAATTTGGATCATAACATATTAAATACCTTAACCTTGGCTGAAAACTCATCTAATCATTTCCATGGTTTTTCTTTCATTCTTCCGTCATTAAACTAACTTCCTAATGTCATTCATTAATCTTAATCATCAAATGACAAAATAAAACACTTTAGGCATTAGATCTCACCTTTGACTAAGATTGACCAAGGCTTCACACATTAGGTTTTCTTGATTTTCTTCTCCCAATTGCTTCCAATGTAATAAAACCTTGATATTACATCAAAAAGGTGCAATTTACACCATCAAAACCAAATCTAACCTATAACCCAACAAGTCAAAAAAAAAAATCAACAAGATAAGTAAGCTTACCTACCCATTTTCTTCTTCTCTTCACTTGGATAGCTATGAAATCTTGTTATATGCTTGATTGGAGGTAGAAGAGCATGAAAAATAGTTTGGATCACTCCCCCATGGCCATAACCGAGCCTTTCTCTTCTCCTCTCTCTTTTCTTTTCTTTTCTTTTCTTTTTTCTCTCTTTTTCTACATTTCTCTCGTCAATGGCCAACCACCAACATTTAAAGAAGATGAAGGCTTTGTTGAATTACAATTTTGCCCCTATTTCCATTATAATTACGCCTTTATCTTTAATAACATCTTATAACTACAACTTTACCAAAATGTCTCATATTTATAGTTTTACCCATGCCACTTGTCATCATTATAACTCATTATTCCACTAACTTCTTGCAAAAATACCAAATTGCCTTTAACGAATACCAAAAAACCAAATTATAGTTTAATGCATTTAATTCAGCAACCGAATTAAATTCCAAAAATATTCTACAACCCTCTTATCATCAAATTGACCACAAAATACTCGAATTAAGGTCAATACTTATTGATTGGATGCTTTAAAAAATTTCAAATGGGTTTAAAATCCTCAATACTCATTATTTTCCAAAAAGGACATTTTAACTCTAAACTTTATAAACTTCTGAAATTCATCCGATCGAACTTATTTTCAACCGTTTTAGTATCATTAAACCCTAATACCTATTCTAGGTATGTTTCAAATTTTTAGGGTTGGGTCCCCAAAATCACTACTCAAGCATATTCACTATTCATCCAAAAATACTACTCATCCAGAAATCACTCGAATTTCATTAAAAAGTATCACTTAAATCCTCAAAGTATACCGGCTCTTTATTTTTTATTTCTTTTGAAGAAAAATTTTCTCCAAAAAAATGTATCACTTAAATCCTCAAAGTATATTTCGAGGCTTTTAAAGTTCATTCAGACTCATTTTGTAGCTTTTCAAAGTTTTCAAAAAATTTTCAAGAAATTTTCGGTCGAGTCCAAAACTGTTTCTGGTTTATCTATGATCTCCGTTATAACTTCAATAATACATTTAAACACTTAAATTACTCTAGCATGCCATAAATAGAGCATATTCTACAAAATACATGTGGAACATAGTACACAGTATAATAACCGAACTAGGATATTACAAATTCTCTTCTCCTTATAGAAATTTCGTTCTCGAAATTTTAAACAAATTTAGTCATCTCAAAAATATGGATCTTGACTTTGTATCCAATTTTCGTGCTTCCACTCTATCAATCACTTCATAGGGACTAACATATTGTGGGTTTAACTTGTCACATCGTTTAAACCAGACTATTCATTTCCATGATGATATTCACAAAAATTCTTTGATTTTTCAACTTCGAACTCCAAATTCTTCCTCCATTTCCAAACATAGCTCTACTGTCGATTTTAGGTACTATCACTTTGACTCGTATGCTTTTGATCTTACTTTTTGATTATCTGAACTAATTCAGTTCAACTAATTTTCTTTCATCTATCTCATCCTCATATACTAACACTCTATGTAACTATATACTTCCAATCTCTTACAAATTAATCTACTTTAGGTTGTTAGGAAATGGGCAGATTTTGTAATTTGATCCTTTATCTCTCATATATTATCATATCTGCTTAGTTTTCATGAAACTGCTACCATCAAATCCTTCATAATATGCTTCGATTTCCATTCCTGAATAAGGAGTGGCAGGGTAATTTTTCTTATTGGTTCTTTGGCTCTCAGCCTTGACAGGTTGATTTAACAAGCATTTAAACATATACTTTGCTATCACCCTTTTCATACATTTTCGATTTTAGTCCACTTTCAAGGTATTATGCCTCTTTGTGTTCCTCATATGCTTAGTACATGTTACTGAGTGACTTAATCTAGAATTTCTTTCTTAAGTGTAGCCATGACTAGTACACACAATTCTTGACCTAGCACTAACGTAATGTTACCTCTCAATAAAATGCCCTTATAATTTGCAACTTATCTCCACGTGAAACTCCTTTGTTGAAATCATTGTTTTTGCTTTCTCACTAATAATCAGTTTAGTCACAACTTTGCTAACTTAACTATACAGGAAACCATGCATTTAACGCTATCACGATTCACATTTACTTAGATTACTACTAATGAAACATTGATTGGGATTGTTCACAAAACAATTGTTCTCGTATACTTTTGAATAATAAACATTTCCTTTCTCATTGTATCTAATTATAAACAAAACTCAATCATATTTTTCTTATATTTCTTATGCCTCATATGGACTCCTTAACATTCGAATCTCAATTCCATAACCATTAGTGAATTATTTATTGTACCTTTGTCATTTCCCATATTCTTTGGAAGCAAATCAATCATTTAAGATCATATCATAAGACATTAACATAATATCCTATTCATGTAAAAACCATTCAGTTACAACAGAGTTTAAATGTTAGTATCTCATAATGCAATTTTGAGCTTATCAAACCTCAATCTCTTCAAATAGGGAGTATACCTCATACTTCCACTGTGCAACTATGATGTTCAATAAAAATATCTTTAATTTTCCATTTCTAATACTACAAAACACTGATGTGATTTCAGGTATCTCAAAACTCAATCTGGGACTTCATTAGTTACTAAAAAAATTTTAATTATCTAAAATCTCCATGTCGTACTTGTTCAAAGGTCTCATACATAATTCTTATCATTCTCCCAATAATCAATTATAATTATTTATGAAATAATACCTCTAAATTCTATTGAGACAATTTTCTATTATCAAAACTTATCGCTACAATTTCCTTGAAAATTTTACAACCATTTGCACTCATATGATTTTTAAGAAATAGCACAATTGACTTACATAAAAAGAACTTAAAATAATGAATCTTAGAATCGATATCCTAATATACACATAATTGGAAGCTTATATCAAACTGATCATTGCTCCAAAAAAATCTTATTCAATCATCAATCTGATTAAAGATTCCATCATAATGTCATCCATAACATTACTTAGTACGAATCCTTAAATCACTGTATAATAAAAATAGACTTGACTTTAAAAACAAATTTTTATGCTAAAATTAATAAATCAATCACTCTATAAGGTCATAACATTTAAATATATCAAAATTCAATCACTAATTACTCGTATCAATAATTAATCCTCAATGAACTCAACCATAATAAGCAATTTCATGCTCCAGATATATTCACAAATTACTTTCTAGTATTAAAATGCTAAATAACCTCATAAACTTATGTATTTATTAAGTCATAGAACTAAATAACTTGTATAGTAATTTCTTGGTACTTTTTTAGCTATCATGGCTGATATGCTAAGAGATGGGAGCATTCTACATTTGTTGTTGAATACTTATCTAACTTCCCTTGTGTACCAATCCTAATTTCCTTTATAGTCAATCCACATCGACAAAACGTACTATTAGTTAATTTCCTTCTTAGTATGGCTTCATATTCATAGATGACTAATAAGATCAACTCATTAGAGAGCTTTTAATTCTAACTACTGTGTAACTACTTATGAACATTCTATGCTACTGGCATAGCTTTAGCGGAAGTAGTTATTATCAAATGGCACTCTAAAAGCTCCAACTTTACACTAATTTATCTAACGAAATCTTTTAGTAATTGTGAATGCATAGTTATGGGATTGATCTTAATATATTCATCACTACCGATACCTATCACTGTACGAGATTTATCCTCAACATCCTATTGGGTTAATACAATTACCCTATGCAAGTGATCTCCTTCCACATTAGCTACACCTTGGTACTGAGCTCCTAGTGTTTCAAAAGTCTCTGGACCTTGTAGGTGGTTTGACCAACCTCTAACTATACAATATTTCTCATCTCATCCTTCTATCACCAAGCCATCTAAATTTATTATTCTTATCCTGGTCCAACCAAATTAGGGAACTTTCAGGGTCTTTACTCTTATCAAATTACTTTATGTTTAACTTACAAATATGCTCGATCAAACTTCCTGACACTACTAAGCCTCCCGCAGCTGGCGCGTCGTTACTATCCTTATCTGTATTGTTCACTCAAGGTAAAAACAAAATTCCACCGGTGATTTTGCCAGTCTTAATTGTTTTGGATGGGGTTAATTCATAAAGAAAAATATTTAATGAACTATCCCTATGCTCAACCTCCAGAGTTGAAGGTACTTTAAATATTAGAGCCTCTAGTGTGGTTTTAGGACGCCTAAGGTTTTGTCGGTGCATATTGCTATGAACTCAAAGATAAACTATATAACATTGGAAAAAATTTTGTAAACTCATATGCATGAAAATAACAAAACATTCTGGGTTGCTCTATTCACAAAAACCACGTAAAAACACATTATGAAATCATAACATGTATAAAGACGACCCTATTTCAAAACAGGCTCTGATACCACTTGAAAGGACCCACTTGGGTTCCAGAAGGGGAACTTTGGGATGGGTCCTTTCACTTAGAACCTGAATCACTGACATGAAAGCATTCACTTGTCACACAAACTAGGGTTACCTCTTCATCTGTGCTTGAAGCAGTTGCAGTTACAGTTGTACTCTTATCATCATCATCATTATGATGATCTCGCTTTTTCTAATCCATCTTCCGTTTATAGTAGAACCTCATTTTATGTTCTAGCTTATCACAATAATGACATGTCTTCACGTCTTTGTCACTTTTGGGCTTTGATTAGTTATTAGACTTGCCACAACCTTTAGAACCCTTGCTCTCTCCCTGTCCCCTATTTTCCACTAAGAAAGCTTGCACATTGTCAATTCCTATCTCTTTTCTTCTAATTTCTTCATTGAACATACTCTCTTTGATTACATCCAAGGAGAGCACACCTTCAGGAGCTTAATTGCTAATCATCACCTCCAGCATCTCCCAATTATCCGGTAACAAACTCAACAAGAACAAAGCTTGGAGCTAGTTATCAAGAATGATCTTTATTGTTGTGAGTTTGTTGATTATATCCTGAAAATCACTTAAATACTTCGACACAGATTTCCTATCTTTCAACTTCAAGTTTATAAGCCTTTTAATTAAAGAAGCCTTATTATGGGTAGTCTTCCTTTTGTAGAGTCCTTCTATCTTTTTCCACAACAAAAAAGGGTCCATTTCTTGAGACACACAATTGAATATACTAATATCAATCCATTGTCAAATTGTGCCTAGAGTTTTTCACTTCATCTTCTTTCATTCTCTATATGACATTTTTTCAAGTTTTGAAAGAACATCATCCTTCACACCTTTATCCACATCAATAGGATCAAAGAGATCTTTATAATATAGAAGGTCCTCCATCATGGGCCTCCAAATAGAGTAGTTTGATGATGTCAAATTGAATATAGAATTGTTTCTACCTTCCATTACAATCGTTCTGATACCACTTTTCAAAAGACTTGAGAAAAACACAACCAAAACATAACTTTATATAAGGTCAACTTAATAGCAAGAACAAAGTACTCTAATAAAGTTTAAACAGATAATATCAGTATGAAAATAAAAAAACTCAATACAGAAGCAAACACAGAGATTTACATGGAAAACTCTCTGAAGTAGAGAGAAAAATCACAGGTTAAACTAACAAGCAAATTCACTAATCACAAATAACGATTTACAATATTTAATCTTTCACTTTACAATAACAAGTAACGTAAAAAAGATTCAATTTTGAAACTAAAGCTGATGTGAAAAATTAACAAATCACAACCCAATCCCAAAATCAATCAAACAAGGATGAGAAACAAAAACTACTGGCTCTCACTTTATTTTCTTTTCCCTTTTTGGTGTTTTTATGACTCTCAATCAACAAACCTATGTCTTCTCTTCTTTTATATCCTGAATTAGGTTTTTTTGCAACATATATGGTCACATATATGACCGTGTCTCTTTCAGTGTCATTTGAGTTGCAAACATACATAGTTATAGAGAGCTACATGATCATCACACAAGACCATGTATATCTTCACTTTTCACACATTCCTTCATGTGGTTCTAGAGACTTATATGGTTAATTCACATGGCCATATAAGTTAAGGACTTGAGCGTGTAGCACCCTACACGACCTTGTATCTCCCGAGAAGAGCTTCATCTATCTTGTCTTCTATTGTTCATCATCCCCATAAACCATAAAGGTGTTTACAATCATCAAAAGTATCAAAATATGGCTAGACACTCAATAGAAGGAAACTTTGGTGCTTACAAATCGAGAAGCTTGTGAAATAGAGAAAGCATTAAATAACATCATCTGTGGAAATCTAAATACAAAACTTAACTATTTTAATTCTTATTTTATTTTGAAAAAATGAGCACCACAAAGATTTTGAAATAAAGAACCAAGCATATGAGAGAATATCATTTCCCCACTCAACTTATTACCTTAGGCAATCTACAATAACAAATAAGATAGATAAAGTAATTGCATAACAAAAAGATAAGACTAACTCATAAACCCTCACACTAAAGAAGAATTGCATGTACGATTTATAACAGTTATGCCCCAAAATATCTAGACTAACTCTTTTGCACTCTCACTCCTGTACTTGCTTATAAGTAATCTCGCACTCTTATAAAATGCAAATTCACTTTTAAAAAGTTTCATTACTATTTTTGGATATTATTGTGAATTTTGAATTATATGGGCACTAGAATATTAAGGAAACATTTTTGTTTGATTTTTTGAAAGACAAAATTACTTAAATCCCATAATATGATAAATACATAAAACATAATAAAGTATAAATTATAATCCATACCTTATTTTAAAACTTGATTCTTTTTGTCGTTTCTCTTTAACCATTTCTAAAATTGGTTCATCTTAACTACTATAATCATACATTTGTCTAGCCTCTTATATATCCATAAAATGCGTCGAGAGAACTCTATAATTGTTATATAGAGGGTTAGGTAAGAAATACTACCTCCCTTAAAGCATAAACCTACTTATAATAGG
>JAOQML010000197.1:44757605-44775287 GCA_027568935.1 Erythroxylum urbanii | reverse complement strand
AATCGATTAGTTTAAAAGAAGTCAAATACTTAATAAATTAATTAATTTTTAACAACAAAAAATTTTAAAATAAATTGATCCAAAAACTTAAAAATTGAACTAAAAAATGGGTCAAAAGATTTTTATTATTAAATCGACTAAATTGGTTTTGATTTTTAATCATTATATTTATGAATTATTGGAAACATATAATATAAGTAAGAAGACGGTTAGTTCATATGGGAGAATGAATATAGTGAGAAATGAGAATAGATATAATCATTATAATCAAAGTTCCGAATACCGTACCGGATTAGGTTCTGGTACGATACTGTATCGATATCGGTCAATACTGGGTACCATTTCGAGTAATTTTTTAAATTTATAAAATAATCCTTGAAAATTTTTAAAATTTGCAATATAGTTTATTGGTATATTGTACAATTGTACTATATATTTTACAAGTTTACATAAACCCTATTTCCAAAAATCATAATAATAAATAATAATCACAATTAATATGAAATAACAATAATTTGTAAATATTTCACATATAAACAATAACCACAACTAATATGAAAAAAACAATCGTCATCATACAAATATAAAATTAAGAATAATACAAAGTATTTAAAATATTACAATAATATAATTTCATCATTTTAATAAATAATAATTACATAAAAACATTCAATAAAAAAACAATAAATATTCTTAACTATTACAATTTACATCAAGAGTTCATGACTAGGAAATAATCAAGTAGAAGTTAAACCTGAAACAAAAACATCTACAATTACATTACATATATAGAATTTAACATAAACATTAAATATAAGAAAAATTAAAAGAAGAGGAAAAATAAAAACCTGGAACAAAATTCAATCGTTAACAGGAGAATATCCGCTATAACTGCACTGACATTAGTTATCATTTGGTACAAAATCCTCATCATTGAGAGAAGCTTTATCATCATTATCATTCAAATTTAATGCACCAAATGACATGTCAATACTTTCTCATCCAATATTATCTTCTAAGTCGTTGACATATATCAAATTCGGTTCTTCAAAAACCCAATCCGCCAAAAGATCAATAGTATCAATAAAAACTGGATCAGTTGAACTACTTGTGCTATTAAGACTCCTAGTAAACAATAAAATTTAATTATTAGAAAATTATAAGAAATTATATCAAAATTAATAATGATAATAATATACCTTTGCCGGAGCTTTAAATTGTAACAAACAAAAACCAAGTCATTCAACCTCTTATGCTCCAATCTATTACTTTTCTTGGGGTGGATAAATTCAAATGTGCTTCAGTTTCGTTCACAGACTGTTGCACTCACACATTGACTTAAAATCATAATTGCAAACCTTTTCAATTTTGGAACACCATTTTCAAATTAATCCTACTAAGAAACTGTAAGATACAAGATAACAAAAGTAGCGTTATAAACAAAATAAAGTGATAATTAATTTTCAACAAATATGAAAAAGGAAATAACTAATACTTGGAGAAAGTTTTTCTCTTCGTCAAATAGCAATCAACATTTCAAAATCCCTATAAGACAACTTATAAAGCTCCATTTGTGAACTTAAGAGATCTTGCATCGCTTAAATGCTAACAATTGTTGTAATAGTTAAAAGCATTCCTCTATTAACTTCAACTTGCTTAGTAAGATCTAGTCTAAAATAGACATTAGGATTCAAAAATGCCCCGGCTGTAAATAACGAAGAAGAAAGTTGTCTTTCCCTTTCTCATTAATGATTGAAAGATATGGTGTGTACAAAGAAGGTCTATGTTTGAGATTGACCTTGATTGTTTCCATCACTTTTTCCATGGCATCAAAAATATAATCCATTGTTGGTTTTTCTTTACTATCAGCCAAGCAAAGTACCATCACCAAAGATTAACAAACTCGGATAACAAATTTAGATTGAGACCAAAATTCGCTATCTTCCAGTATAATATTACAAATCTCCATTCCAGCATTAGACCTATTATACTGAGATGCAATCCACTTATCACTTGTAAACATTTGTCTTAACTCTTTCTTCTTTGAAATAAAAGACTGAAGTGATAAGAAATTTGCTGCAAATTTTATCACAGTAGGACGACACAAATTCCTACCATTAGTAAATTTCTTTCTTATCAAATTCAATACTCATGCACGATTATAAATAAACTTTGTCATCTTTTTAGCTTTCAGCATAGTCTCATCAATAACAAGAAAATACTTAGGATCCTCTATATTTTTCAGCATTAGATCAATGCAATGTGTAACACAAAGAGTCTAAAAAAAAGAATAATACATATTCTGTAACCTTTTTCCTGCCGTTTTATAAGAGGAATCATTGTCAGTAATTAACTGAACAATATTTTATGGCCCTACTTCATTCACAACTTCATCAAATATCGCAAACAAAGTCTCAATATTTCTAATAAGACTAGATGTATCAAAATATAGAGTCATTTCTAGAATAAATCAAAAAACTAATAATAGGCTCGTCTCCTATTTGTCCTACCATCACACATGATTGAATATCCATAAGTATCCCAATTCACTATTCTTTATGCAAAATAATTTCTAATTTTAGAAACAGAACAATTCAAAAGTTTACCTCTTAAGTCACCAATCGAATGACCTTTGTATCCTAGACTATAAGAGGCTATTGCATCCATCATAGGTTAATAATAATAATATTGAGAAACATTGAATGATGAACTTGTATCAGACCATCATCTATCTACTGTCATATCGACATTATGAGTCGCATCTCTTGATTGCATTGCATTATAAATTGAAGGTTGAGCTCTAGCAATTGTTCGTGGTGCAAAGAAACTAGTCACTATCTTTTTCTCTTCCTCACATGAAGTTCATATACTTCTTCTTGGGCCTGAGATGGAACACTACCAGTACCACTGCCATCTTCAATATTTCCACAATCACCACGAAAACTAGAAAACGAACTTCCACTATCAATTTCAAAATTCAACCTTTCCCTTCTATCTTTCTCATGTTGATATTCTTGAAGCAATGTTTTCATTTGCCACTTCACATCATGATTTACTATTTTACAGGATTCTGCATCTCCTTTAACCCCAGCTAAATGCTTCTTTAATCCAGTGATTCCTCCACCTTTCAAATACTTGTTACAAAACAAGCAAATTGTATGATTCTTCATACTTGGGATTAATGCAGCATGGGCCTCAGCTGGATCATTATATCTTTCTAAAGTAGTTTGATCAGGAGTAGTTGAACTTCCTTTCATTTATCTGTAACAAAAATTGAAGATGTTAATTTTGTAAGAAATTAATCCTTTAGTAGTTTCATCAACAAAATTAGCAGTGCTAACGCTAAGTCCTTCATGAGATAATGCAGCATAAATAACGTCTTTAAATCTTTATATTAAGCCTAAAGAAGTAAAGATGCATGAAACTAGAGTAAAATTCAGAAATGGATAGACTTTCGTATTAGAGAGTAGTAAAGCCTATGAGTATGAGAGTTAAGATTTAAAGAGTACATGTCTTGGGAGTTGCATTATCTTGTTTCAGCGACTCCACGTAAGACTTATAATACCCACAAGGCATCTAGTTGTCGATATGTAAAGAACCTCCCACATTCAATATAATTCACTTGTTGATATGTAAAAAACCTCCCACATTCAATATAATTCACTGCTTTCACTATTTTTTCAACAAATTCTTTCCATGGTGATTGCACGTTTGGACAACAACTAACCCAATGGGTTGAAAGATCCAACATTTTGTTGATGGAAGACAATGATAAATTATATTATTATTATACTCAATTAATTATTTATCCAATATCTAAATACCATTTCAATAATTTTAAGATTATGTCAATTAATTATTTATTTGAATTCTTTCCAATTTACATTCTCGGTTTGTTAGTTTTAAGTCAAGTTGAAACTTTAAATCCTTTCTAAATTTTAAATCATGCATCATAAAGTTAAGTTGAAACTTGAATTTTGAATTGAAATTTGAAATCCTTTCAAAAGTTTTAATGCATGTTGTGAATGAACAAAAAAATTGAACATAAATCAAGCCGTCAATTATCAAATCACAAATGAACCAAAACCAATCGAACTACAAATGAACCAAAACAGCAAAACCATACTCCTTTCATTTAATTAAATTCCAAATCCAATCCATTATTCAACTCCAACCAACGAGACACAAAGTCACAAATGCTTCAAAATTACATTCCAACTTCCCATTCACAATCACAACACAAGTGCAATTAACCAGAAAAATTCTAACAAAAAGTGAAAAAACACACCCAAACAGAAATTAACAATCGGTGATTGGGTATTATTCTAGACAGGTTCGGGTCGAATTTAGATCTGGGTATTATTCCCAGATCTAACAGCTGAGTGCGTGGGCGATGGAGGATGGCTGAAGACTGGAGAGCAGACGATGGTGGTTGGTGGTTGTCGTGGAGAACGATTGAAGACTGATGGAGGTCCGGATGAGGCTCGGTGGCTTCGTGTGGTGGAGGAAGATCAGAAGATGATGACCAGAGAGGTAGGAAGCAGGAGGACTGTCGGAGAGTCACGTAGGTGGAGCTGGAGCACCGTCGGGGAGTGGAGAGAATGAGAGCGTGGGTGAGATAGAGAGAGGATGAGGTGAGCTTGAGAAAGAGTTCAAAAAATGAAAAAGAAGAGGCAGTAGGCATCGGGGTAGGGGGTTAATTTAAGGTTTTTTTTTGCAAAATGGTCCTCGGTCTTTTCTAAATTTACGGTACCTACAGATATATGGCCGATATTTTGAGTACTGGGTGTTTATAAGTACTGATTGGTACCAGGCGAAAACACCCAGTACCGGTCTGTATCTGCAGTAGGTACCAAAGACGTTGATACGTTATTTTTTTGGCCGGTACAGTACCGTCTGGTCGGTACGGAATGGTATTCAAAAACTTGATTATAATTATGATGGTCGATTAAGAGGAACGAATGATTACCGTTATCATTGATAGTTGTTAGCTTGTTAAAAATATTGAGAAACAAAAATTTGTACCACTGATAGTAATTAGTTTGTTAAAAATATTGAGAAATAAAAATATGTGAAAATTTTGTTTTACATCAAATTTTAATATAGTCTAATTAATTATATTTAATTACTAAAAAGAGAAAAATATAATTAATTGATTATATTGTAATTAATTAACTGTATTTTAATTAATTAATTATATTGTAATTAATTAATTAATTATATTGTAACTAATTAATTATTTTAATTATATAAAAAAATATTTGTCACAAACGTGACAAGCATGACAAAGATTGTCACGTCCGTTAAACTTGCTCGTAAGCCAGGGAATGAATTCATTCCTTCTAAATATGGGAGTATTGAATAATGGCCGAAAGTCATACATAAAAATAATATTACTAAAATGATAATATATAACTAACTATCAGTATTATTTTTTTTTGGTAGATCTTACTACCAGTATTTTATTCCTCAACCGTTTATTCATTCTCAAACATATTAACCAATCACGCACGAGTATTCAATTTTGCACTTACACAAAGTACCCTCTTGCGATGTTTTTAATGTGATATTGCTTCCTCTCTGACCATTATTTCGCTTCCTACTTTACCTTCGGATATTCTTTTTATTTACCTTATCTTCCTTTGCTAACTATTAAACCCCTAATTAGAAACACTAGTTCCATATAAATAAATGCAACTGTTATTAAAATAATCATTATAACATATTAGTTGTATAAATTATAAGTTTAAAAGTTGTTATTTGTGCTATAAATTCGTACTAAGTAAATATAAATTGATTTGAATTAAATAATTGAATAACTTGACATAGTTACGTATCAAGCCTTTTTTATTTTCCTCAATTGTTTGGTTGAGTTGGCTTGTATTAAAGCTAGGTGATGTAACATAAAAACAACATATTCTAATTAAAATAACACTTCAAATATAATTCAAAATTTGAAGAAAACTTAAGAAATAATAAATTTATTGGTAGAAACAATAAAAATAAGAAAAGTTAGGTATTTATGTTATTTTACAGTTATTTATAATAAAAACAATATTTTAATATGAAGTTTATCCAAAATAAACTTCTATAATATAAAATTTATTTAAAGTAGAATTGAGACAGCTTTGGACATAAATTCTTCGTTGTTCTTAACATAGATTTATGCGCTTTGATGCCTTATCATTCACTTCCACTTACAAAATACATGGCCTCTAGTTATGGTCAAAATATCCAAAGCTTGCTATCTAATAAATAGAGTGAAATTTCAATAATATTGAATGTAGGATTGATGTTACCCATCTACAAAGGCAATTGAATAATATAAACGTCATCATTGATCTTGAATGGTCCATATGTACTTGCCTAAAATTCAAATTGTCCTTTAGTAATTTTATCTTGCTTTAAAATACCATAATCTCATCTTAAGCTTCAAACACTTGGCTCTTCTATGGTGGTCAACATTGGCATTGTGTTTCTATTGGCCTTTTCAAGCTTATCTTTCACCTCCACTTCAACTTTTTGTACCTTTTTGGCTAACTTTTAAACATTGCCATTAAAATTATTACCTTTAGGCAATTTAACAAAATTAAGATCATGATTAGGTACCTTAGTATAAACCATAAAAAATAGAGAACGATCAATGGAATAATGGACAACATTGTTATAGGCAAATTCAACTTGGGTAATAAGAAAATTTCCATTATTTAACTTGTTAAGGCATATGTATCTCACCAAATTACATAATGTTTTATTCACCACTTATGTTTATATACATTAGATTGTAGATTTAGGAGAAGAATCAAAACACCCTATAAATTTATCCATAAATAACTCAAGAACTTGGTATCACAATTACATGTAATAGATTTTGGAACACCATCATAAAGTTTCATCGCTTATCTAAAGAATAATTTTGTAATTAAAGTAGCACCTGTCATCCTTTTACAAGGTAGAAAACATGTCATCTTTAAAAATCCATCAACCTAATAAAATTTACCCATGAAAGGTCGTAATTTATAAGGAGCATGAAGGTATTTGGTGCATTAGTTAACCTAAATGACATAACTAACCATTCATCTAATTCATCTCTTGATTTGAATGCAATCTTTCATTCATCACTAAGTCTTATCCTTATTTGGTGATAATTGCTTCTATGGTCAATTTTAGAGAAAATAACCAATCCACTTAATTAATCCAATAGATCATCTAACCTTGGGATATGAAACTTATAACTAATAGTAATTTAATTGATTGCATTACTATTAACGCACATCCTTTAACTGTGATCTTTCTTTGGCATAAACAAACTAGGAACGACTTATGAACTCATTCTCTCCCTTATATTGCTCTTCTTAATTAATTCTTATACCTTTTTCATTAATATCTCTTTTTCTTTATACTCACACATTAGGAAGGTGGACTAAGTAAACTAACTTTGGGATTGGACCAATGTGGTATCAGATGTCATGCTTAGAAGGCAATTTGTTAGGTATATCATCAGAAACTATATCCCCAAATTCTTCTAATATAGGTTGAATTTTAAAGAGAATTTCATATTCCATATTTTCTCTCACCTCTTTCCCATTTACAGTTAATAAATGCACGTCCCTTGTTTCTTTTATCTCACTATAATTTTTTATTTTGTTAGTAAATTATTAGGTTTCACACCCTTTTCCTACTTATAACTACTAAGGTATATTTCACTCTATATTTCTTAAATTGATAAATATTTGCTTTACTCGAATACATTGCTTCAATTTCACATTCTCACGGTTTACCCAAAAGTGTTTTGCTTATATCTATATCAATAATATCATAATAACGCTTATCATAATATTTACTAACTGGGAATGGTATCTTATAGTGTTTATTAACAAAGATTTTTCCAACATCATCGATCCATCTAATATTATAAGGTCCAGGATATGGCTCGATAGTCAACTTTAATTATTCACCATTGCCTTATTTATAATATTTTCTTGACTACCTCCATCAATAATCAACTCACATAAGCTCAATTATACCATACACCCTGTACAAAAAAAAGTTTATGCCTTTGTAAATCATCTTGTTCTTCGTGGGATGCCATTAATCTTTTAATCACTCTCACAAAAGCATCATCATCATCAGCTTCCTCTTCTTGCTCTTAATCATCTCCTTTGGGCGCACAAATTTCCTCTTCCTCATAAATTTCATATTGCTTCACCATATTTATCACTTTCTTATTAGGCATTCATTAGATTTATAGCCTATTTCATTGCATTTATAACACTTAGGAAGAGTGGACTTGGCATAAGAATTGGTGGATTTAGAGTTTATTGGAATTGCCTTGATTGAACTACCACCATTAATGTTACTTTTCCTACCAATGCCACATGTAGCAGTTGCATTCACCCCTCTTTTCCTTTCTCAATGGAAATTTCATTCCCATACAACTTAAACTCCTATAACTTCTCATTAAGCATATATTTTTCCTTCATAGTCAAATTCCTAGCACCATAAATTATTAGCACCTTTAGGATCCCAATTTTATCCCTTATACTTGGCTTTAATTCTCTTTAAGTACCGTAAAGTTTGTTAAGGTTAGGTTTCAAACAATTGATTGGGGGCTAGTAACTTTAAAAGTTGTGGTATATTCCTTAACACTCATATTTCCTTACTGGCATTGTTGACAATTATCAAAGATATATCATTCATAATTTGGCAGTAGAAATATCCCCTTCAATTGTAACACTCCATTATTCTAAGGTACGCACCGGGACGCCCGTAGGTCATTCCGATACATATCCTAAGATAACGGAGCGTTACGTGCAATCACTATAGAAACTCCACATGGCATCACCCTTCCTATTGGTGAGGGGATGTTACATCAATAATTATTTCATCCTTCTTTATAGAGAAACACGTTTGCTTTAGTCTCCTTCAACCAATCCCACTAGACTAATGCTTCCCCTTTTAACATATAAGCCACCAACTTGACTCCTCTCCTAAAAAATCTCAACATGGTTAAAGAAGCGTTCTATCTCTACTAACCAATCCAATAGTGCTTTTGCGTCTATATCATCATTAAAGGATGAGATATCAACCTTTAGTTTATATTTATATTCTCCTATACCACATATTTGATAAACAACTTCTTTGACATCCTTAGAACCATTGTTATAATCCTATGGTGTAGGATTTTGAATTTGAGGCATCTTATAGGGCCATATACCCTATCAACTTGATCTTTAATTATCTTATTATTATCTCCTTGCAACAATGTTTGCAATGGATCCCTTCTCTTTTCAAGTTGTCATTCTATATTGTGATTTGACTTTCTCTACTTTAATTACTCTTTAAACTTGAACTTCATTGTTTGTATTGTTGCTCATTGTCAAGAACAAACTTGGGGTTTTTAAAGTTCTGGTACCATCTAAAGCATTGTGAAAGCAACTTATTATATTTTACAAATACTAGACATTTCAAAATGTTCAGATTTAATTTATATTTTATTAAAAATTTTAGAATTAAATTTACAATTTTTCTCTATCAATTAGAAGCTACTTATTTATCTAATTGAGGGATATATCATATAAGAAAAAAAGTAAATAATATGAAGACAATTTTATTAGTTTACATAAATAGAACAATCTTTTCCGTAGCATACGAATTCAAGTTAGTAAACTCACCGTAAATATTTTTTTGGAGAAAATAAATGGTTATCATCCGGTGTTAAATATAGACAAAGAATTGGTTGAGTTCGACGTTTTCCTGAAATTTATTCAGCGGATTATCTCTCATCACAATTCTTTAATTCCACACGTCGGTTATGCATTGGGCTACATCTTCAACCCGGACGAAACTGGTGGGATCGTTCTACACTCAATCCCACCACCGTAGGGATGTCATTAGAGGAAAAAAAGAAAATAGAAAAAGTGGAGGGGCCAAATAAAAGACAAGAAAAGGAGACGCGCCTTGGTCTGGTGTCTTGTGTTGTTGTGATCTCTCTTTTTCTCTCTTCCCCCTTTTTATTTTGTTTCTCTAACAATCCAGACTCCAGAGAGACAAAAGAGAGACTCAAGAGAGAGAAAGTTTGTGTGAAGACCACATTGACCTCGATTCTACATCCTTCTCCTTCATTCGTCTCAATCCCTCTCTCGATTGATTAGCCGTTTTTTTTCTGCTTTTACGGTCCGCCATGAACGAGAAGGCCAGCGTCTCTAAAGAGCTCAATGCCAGGCACAGAAAGGTTCTTCTTTTTCTTCTTTCTTCGTTCTTCTGTATAATTTCCCCATTTTGCCCCTCACCTTTTCGATTCTCCGATTCGGTTCAATTTTGTTCCCTTCTGATCTTGCGATTAAGTTTTGCTGGAACTCGACACACCTAAGCCGCTTTTGTTTGTTTTGATGCGTGATTTGATCTGTTGGTTTTTCAACGGAAAATTTCTGTATTTTTTGATAGATTTTCCGGCTTAATGATGCGTATGGTTTTGTTATTCTGAGATTCGATCCCGTTGTCTTATTAATTGAAGACAGATCTATAAAATTATTTGCTGAAACAAATTGACTTTTTATATTAATGATGGCTGAGGAGATGGGGGAACCCAGAAAATGACAATCTATTGATTCAAGATTGCGTATTTTAGAATTTCTTGTGGAGTGAACGCTTTCGGGAATACTTCAATACGACGTAATCAAAGGTTTAGGTTTCTTTTACCTTTCTGGATGAGTTGGATTGATGGTCTGTCACGTTTCGTTTGGTTTGGTTTAGGCTCTGAATCCTAGAAATCAGCGTTTGTTTTTCATTTACTGATTTACGAAAACTTTATTCATCCTTAGTGTTAATATGGATCTTGGACAATGATCTTTTACTAATTAATTAAGAAAGTTTTTCATTAGGTTATGATGCGCCAAATACCTGGTTAGGCTATCATCTCTTCTATGATTTATTACATAATTGGAAGTAATTTTATTGGAATTTGTTTACTTAGGTCCTTATTAGAACTTATATAGCTGGAGTTAGTGCAACCTTGGATCTAATTGGCATTGTGAATGTGGCACTGTTGGTTTTTGATGATACATCATTTGGATCTACCATATACTTTGTCATAACTATGTATTAAAAAATTACTGGATATATGGTATTGATTTTCTCTTTAATTGTGACGTTATATTTGCTTTTTGGTTTATCTTTTAACTTTGTACATATGTAGATCTTGGAAGGACTTCTCAAATTGCCTGCGAACAGGGAATGCGCTGACTGCAAAGCCAAGTATGTATATTGATTGACATCAGAGACTTATTGCCACGCAAGAAATGGCTATTGACGTAGGAAAATATTATATTAGTAACATATCTTCTTAGATCGCATGATAGCAGGATGCATGTCATTCTCTGAAGTTTTAGGTATTGATTTTTATAAGTTGCTAATTTCCTTATCTTATTTTACTTGTGATGCAGAGGTCCAAGGTGGGCGAGTGTAAACTTGGGGATTTTTATATGCATGCAATGTTCAGGGATTCATAGAAGTCTTGGGGTACACATATCTAAGGTGAGTTCTTTTATAGAGCTGCTGCATTCTGAATATGACATAATTACTTGAAGTAGAATGATTGGCCATGTGGGCTTCCTTAGAATCTCATTCTATAACAAAGTTAATAAGGTTTCTTGTAAAACTTTTAGTCAGTGTTAGTGACACGTTAAGATTGTTTTTACGTAAACGGTAGGCAGTTTGGTAATGGATTTAAAAGTTGCTTCTTTCCACTATGACTTGGTTGTGTACTCTATCAGTTACGTGGAAAGCTAATTCTATGTATTTTTGACACTTCCAACTCTTGTTCTTATCTTATGATGATAAAACTCACATTATAATTTTACTTCTGGCACATTACAGTCTACGTAAGCTGCCATTGAACTTATCCACGGTTACCATCTCTTGATTGTGTACATTTGTTATTTGTAATTACGACAAATTGTTATAATTAGTTACTTAAGTTTAGTTGCGTAATCTTGTAATTGAGATTTTGTGTTTCTAGTGTTGGTAATGCTCCAATCAGGACAGTTAAAATTTCTTGGATTTAAGGCTAGATGCTAGTGTTGCATTTTCTTTTTCGTGTACAGGATATTGTTTCTGGTGGTGGTAGCAAATAGGTAATTTCAGTTCTTCCAGGAAATTTGCATCCATAAAAATTTGGTACCTATGGCTGGTGAACAAATTGGTCCATCTATTTCTTAATATATTAATGGTTTATACAGTAGGTTTTTAGCACTGACAATAAAATAAATTTGGCGTCTATTAAATTTCAGAGGCTGTGATTGAGTCTTCATTTTTTTTTTTCTGCAGGTTCGTTCTGCAACTCTTGACACATGGCTTCCAGAGCAGGTTGCTTTTATTCATTGTAAGTTTGCTCATTTGGTCATGCTTGCAGTCAGACTACATCATGCTGACAATATTACCATTCTAGTAATAACCTGCTTCTTTGTAATTTATTCAGCAATGGGAAATGAGAAGGCTAATAGTTATTGGGAAGCAGAATTACCCCCGAATTATGATAGAGTTGGGATTGAGAATTTTATTCGTGCAAAGTATGTATCTAGAGATAGAGCCTACACGGTCTGATTTGAATTTATTATATATACCTACATTTTTTTCATATAATTTACACTTCGATTATTGCATTTCAATTAAAGGTATGAAGAAAAACGATGGGTATCCAAAGATAGAAAACCAATATCTCCTCCTAGAGGGCAGGAAGAAAGATCCCCTATTCATCGGCAGGTATCTAGTGAAAGAAGTGGCCATGCACTTGGTAGCAGTTCTGAGAATCTATTTGAGAAAAAGAATGATTCTAATAGACCAAGTTCAAAAGAGAACTTTCCTGCTTCAAGATTGAGCCTTCCTGTTCCACCTAGGGGCCCAGAACAGGTTATATAATTTTATTCCCTCCTCCACTTTTTACTCCTTTCGGCAGTATCTTTGCATTTCGTATGTCCAATGCTGATAAATTGGAACACTTTGACATCTTATTCGTAGTTTCTGTTATGAACTATGGAGTTATAATTGGTAAAAAGGAGAAAATTTTGTGGACTGAAGAAATAACAAGCATCTAGATTGTCATATGTGTTTTGTATATATGAAGAAAGTAAATTCAGTTTTAGTTTAGCCCTTGTAAGTAAATTTTATTATATTAGCAGTAATATCCTGGAGTATATTGGATTTGCTCCGCACTGTTCTACATCTCAACTTGAAATTTCTTACAAGGGACGAACTAAGGATAAAACATTATCATGTCTGGGGAGCTGTATTTTGTTCCTATAATCGGTGAATCCTCTGTTTTCAAGAACCATTATGAAATAGCTTCCAAATGATCTTAAACAAGATGTGTTCCATGTCACGAGAAATATTGGTTTTCATAAAAGCCTCTATTTACAGATAACTTTGAAGAATAACTAACTAAAGCCAACAGGCTAATATCTCATCTAGGCAGCTTTATTGATGTGGAGTATCTCGGCTTATTTTCTTTGTTGACTTCTTTTACCATGCTTTTTATTTTGTAACTTGTTCTCTCCAGAATAGCTGAATGTTCAATGCATGTGCATCAGCAGGTTGCCTCTTTTACTAAGCCTCAATCAGTTGAGAAAGCCGAACAACTTGTGGAGCCAACTGAAGCAACAAAAAAGACAGTAGATACTGCTGCAGTTGTTTCTCCACCCAAAATTGATTTTGCCACTGACCTATTCAACATGCTGTCCATGGATGAACCAAGTGAAAATGATTCGGTGCCAGCTTCCAATGATGATAGTAGTTGGGCAGGATTTCAATGTATGTATGCTCCACTTGCTTGCACAATATTTACCTGCTCTGGGATCTGATGCTTCTTTCTTTTTCTAGCTATTTCTTCCTTCTGTAGATACGTTTATGTTGGCAAATATTTTTGACTAATATCTCTTACCACTGTATATAAGTTGTAAATCCCTTATTCTTATATGCTGTTGATTTTCACTCTTAATGTTATTGCAGCTGCAGGCACTGAAGATCCTTCTACAACTGATAAAACTGGTTCCACTAAATCTGTTGAGCTTAATACGCAGTCCACTTCAGGAATTGAAGATTTATTTAAAGATACACCACCTTTAGCAACGTCTTTTGTCCCAAACAAAACACAGAAAGATGTGAAAAATGATATTATGAGTCTTTTTGACAAGGTATATAATTTGACATAATTTATATAATTGTTGAACAACTTGGTTAGATTTACTGATAATCAATGGATTCTTGAAATGTTAAACATATAATGAAATTGAGGATAAATTTGTTACTTCATGCTAAAACCATATTTTTTCTGTTCTGTTTTGATATTGATATTCTGTGAAAGTTTGCATCATCTGATCTTTTGTCTGGATTTTCTGTAGTCCAATATTGTCTCCCCATTTGCGATGCATCAACAGCAACTCACGATGCTTGCACAGCAGCAGTACCTTCTTATGGCTGCTGCGGCCAAATCTGCTGGCAGGGACCCAACACTTTGTGGCAACATTGAACAGCCTGTATCAAACGGTAGTAACTTACCCTCCCAAAATTGGCCAAGTAATGGGTATCAAATCCCTGGGTTGATGATGCCTATTACTGGACAGATTGATCTTCAGAAACTTATGCAGGTATACTGTATAATGTGGTAGTATATATTTTTAGATGCATAGAATTTCTTGCTTCAATAATTTTCTGATGTTACCAATACTTCTGTTACTAGAGTGGAAACACAATACCAACACAAGCAGTGGGAAATTCTGCATCATACCCGACAGCCAGGTGTGATCTGTGATTCTTTTGTGTCCCTATTTCACATGATATTGACAAATTCATAATTTTGAAATGATTTCAAACTTAATTTGAAGCCATAGTCGAAGTTTATTATTTTTTAAAAAGGGACGTTACAGATTATATTTTTTTAGCTATTTTAATTCTTTAAATTTATGATAATTCTCTTTTTTTCTTTTGGCTTCTTTTTGATCTCCCTTTTGTGTACTTCTGCCTTGAAAATTTTTGAACTTATTTTTTCGTTTTGTCAATAATCAGACAGTATTTTCTTGTGCTGATATCATTGGAGTCATGTTTTTCGATCTTCAACAAAAGCATTACTTTTCTCTCTAGTTGTGGGCTTGCCTTTAATATCTGTCATTTTCTAAATCTTCCTGGTGTACTCTAGCTTTTGGACCTTTGTGGATCTAGGATAGATGACCACTTATTCCTCCTGCAGATGATGAATCCAAATCAGTCACGTTAATAAATGTCTTCCAATTACGATAATCTGAAGAAATTTGCCTGTTCAAACTGATGAAAACTATTTTAGTAACTACAATTAATCTATGTGATTTTCAATCTTTCTCCCTATTGAATTCAGTGTCAAGAGTTCTTGTTTAAGAGACTGGGTGCACTTTTGTTATTATAGCGATGTGGTATCTAATTCCATCTTGCTTCCTTGACGTTTGGGGAGTTGGCTGTGTCAGGCTAATTTTGGTTCAAGCAAAATTTCCAATTTGTTTCGAATAATATGCTTAAGATATTTATTTGACTTTTTCCCTCTTCCTTGATTTTGGTCCTTTTTGTAGAGACGAGAATTGGTTTTGGTCATTTGTGTAGAGATGAGAATTGGGTTCGTTCCTACGATTCCTTTGGAAATCCTCTCGATTTCAAACTTATATGCAGTAATAGAGTTATACAAGACATAGATGTTGCCTCTTTACCATGTTCTAAAAACATGCCTTGTCCTTTTCCCTCTGTTGAAACTTTTTTGAGTTTCATTCCAGCACAAATTACTGGACATATGTTTGTGTTCCACAGAATTTCATGTCCATAATCATTGAGTTACTTGCTTGCAGCTTTTGTTCAGTGGGGCAGGTTCCCACTGTTAATGGCCTCACAACCATGGAGGCAAGTAAGCCTCAATCAACATCCAAATCGCAATCAGCATCCCCAGCTTCAGGCGGGACTTCATCACAGAACGGGAAGGATTATGATTTCTCGTCTTTAACACAAAGCCTGTTTGCGAAGCATTAAGTGTGTTTATATCGGTGATATTGGCTTCCTCGTACTGAACCAGCATAGTTGTGTTACAGGGAAAACAGCACTGGAATATTTTGTTTTCGACAATCGACGATTGTAAACTAATTTGTAGAGCATTTGTTCTCATATTTGGTTAATGGTCAATTGTATTAGTAGACCTGTTCAGGGAATAAATATGGGCTTAGTCGATTGTGCCATTTTCCTTATTACTCCTATGTATCTGTATGGTTAACTGAAGTTTTGTCATGTTCACAAGGATCCCCAGATGGCACTTGTCAATCAGAGGATTTTGTTATAAACAAGCTGGTCTCATTCTATCTTGGAATGAATCGATTACACCCGTTCTGCGGAGTTTCCTTATTTTAACGTAAAATTACTCGTATTTAGTAACTTCTCGTCTATTGTAACATTTTTGGGAAATAAGGCTTGGGAACTCCTCTTTTTGTATTGCCCGATGTTGGATAAATCTCCCGTGGACATCATGTAGTTCTTATGTTCTTGAATTATTGGTCAAGTGTATGTGGACATGTACTGACCTAAACGCTGGTGGCACGGAGATACGGTTGATTTCTTTGTGCTGGTGTGAGGGGAAGTCCGATGAATCTGGATATCATGAGGTAGCCACTCATAAAGAACACTATTAAGTACGACAGAGCCTATACGTGTGACAGGAATGATTTGATCATTACCAACCCTAGGAGATGACTTGCATTTAGTATCCAACCCACGGTTACGATGGTGCTGGTCATTTCTACCTTATTTTAAAGCTAAATTTTTATTTTGTGGTATTCTTCAAATCGTTTTTAAAACCGATTTGTTTCAACTGTCATAACTATATTAATGTTTGGCCTCTAACGATATCTATGAAATAAGTGGAGAGAAGTTTATGATTCTTACAGAGAGGGATAAGCAAGAAGTAGTAGTTTTATTCTTGATCGGCAATGGCTGAGGAGCGAGTGTCTCTCAGAGTAATCTCCCACGTTAGGGAACTTCTCAGCCTACACACCGAGAGGAGGTAATTTTATAGTTAAGTTCATTTCTTTTGCAGGTTATTTGCTTAGTCCTTTTTCAGGTTATCACATGCAGGGCTCTCTTTGGCAAGGCCATATCCTACCTAGCCCACCGTTGGAGGTTCAACACAATCACTACTTAGCGGCAGCTCTCCCGTGGCCTTTCAGATGGTAAGGTTATTCTTGATCGGCATTCCCTTAAGTCTCTTTTGGCTTGCATCTTCTGGGCTTGTGCTATTTTAGTTAGGCTTTTCATATAGCTTATAGATGCTTCGGCTTTTTGGTACAGTTCTTTGTGTTTCTGAATTGACTGGTTATACATTGGTCCTCCCATAGTTTATGTCATCATTTTGTTTCCTTTTTTGATTGCCTTGCGGCTAGTTGCTTAGTTTAGCTAAATGTGTCTACAGTGGCACTTGTAATGAACATTTTGTACATATTTTGTTCCATTTATTAATTCTTCTGATTTACCAAAAAAAAAGTAGTAGTTTTATAGAGCTTAAGTTTATTTATAATAAGTTCTAGACATTTTGGTAATTTCATTGAAATTAAATTTTAATTTCAATTAAACTTTAACTAGAATTATTTGTAATTCTAATTAAAAACCAATTATGTCTAAATAAAA
>JAOQML010000197.1:44725530-44738891 GCA_027568935.1 Erythroxylum urbanii | reverse complement strand
TGACTGTACAAGCTAATCATTTCAAGATCAAGTCGAGCATCATCCAAGTGATGCAACAATCAGTCCAATTTGATTAAATTAACTTTGCTCTCTTCAATTCATTCTATATGTGAGACCCATTATGTTCTCAAATATGTTGGCAATAATTATAAAATTTAATTTTAATTCATAATTATAATTAGATAAATTTAAAATTCTTTTAATTTATCTTTAATTCTCTAATTAAACAATTTATAATTATAGATCAAGATTGACGTCTAGTAACGCATCATGACCATTCAAATATTTAGAAATGTCAAAGTAGTTTTGATTAACCTTTCCGTGCTAATTTTTCTGTATAATTCAATCATTCATTATAAAATGTTTCGATTAGACATATAACATGAAATTAATGTCTACTCTATTTTGAGTCTAATATATTAGTTCCCCGCTATCAGCTATCGATTCAATTAATAACATTTGTAAACTATTTACAAAACGTCATTATATCTTGGCCAATGATTTCCTAAATCAATATTAATTGAAAACAACATAACATTCTCCCTAATTACTTTAGAATGTTGAATCCTATCTTGATCACATAACTATCTCCATATAATTTATGCTACATTCAATGATTACCATTTGATCGACCCATAATTAAATATGTCATAAGTAATATCAAAACATAGCAACTCCTATACAAGATAACTTTAGTGACCTCAAGTCAAAGAATCACTTATACAATCATTACAATGAGAATTTCACAGACATACAAGTAATGTTCCAAATAGATTTATCATATTAGTATGTTATGTGAACTTGTTCTTTAACAAACACTCACACGTTTGTTTAAAAAATTTTATACTTTAGCCTATGAGATCGATTACTTCTTTCATAAGGAAAAATAAAATGTATGTTAGTCTTTTTACGTTTTATTAATATCCAATCTTAATAGAACAATGACTAGAAACATTTAGGAATAATACATAAATGCAATATAAATCTCATAATTATAATCTCATTATAATTTCATTTGCAATGTACAATTATCCCATGGACTTTATCATATATATCTAAACATGTACAAAATAAATAATTTCTTTAAATAATTTGTCACTAAACTACAACCAAAACGATTGGCTATAAGACATAAACCAACAATCTCCTACTTGCACTAAGCCAATTGTTTTAGTATCTCATACCAAATCACTACATGACGATTATTTTACTGTTGAAACAATGACTTAATGAGAGAATTCTACAAGATTATCTGTAGTGAGCACTTGCTTAAATTTTACAACTCCCATCTTAATTATCATCATAATTAAGAAAATTTTTCTAAACACATTCTTGGATCTTTGATGAGATATTAGCTCCTTATGCATGCCCAATGGCTCTAATGTTCTACAATACATTATTGTCTTAAATAATGCAAGGAACTATATCAAGTTCACTAAAGAACTTATTAATCCAATTAATCATTTCCACTAAATGAAAAATATATTATGGCTTAATTAGCAACCAAAATGCGACACGCCACTATTGAGTAGCCATATAAGAGTCTCATAATAAGCATAACATGCACACAGTTGTCATAGAGAAGTATTGTGTAGAAATTATGAATATGTTAATAGTATAGCCAATGAGAATTTTATAACAATAAGTAAAAAATGAAGCATTGCTTAACAAAGTGACTTTGAGTATCATATCTTTAGAAATTCCTAAGATATGGATATAATGTAAGTTGATTATTATAAAAGAGTAATGGATTTTTGTCCTTGATTATAGAAGGTAGTTATATAGAAGGATACCTAAGGGAAAGAGCTGGTCATTAAGATTTATTATTGCAAGGATTGACAAGATTGGCTTAATAGGGTTAGTAATATGTCAGGCTAAGTTAGGTCAAAGGCTGTCTAAGCCTACTTGAAGCCCTTTATAGGTGGCTTAAAGCCTGGTCAAGCCTAGATCATATCACTTGAGCACAAGCCTAATTAGAATTTGGGTGACTCAAAGTTTAGCTAAAGCCCAAATTGTTCCAATCCTAACCTAACCCATTGTCAAATCTATAATCCTAATCCAAATATAGAATAATTTGTTTTTATTGCATAAAGAGTTGAAACATATAAGGAAAGAGAAGAAACATGAGGAGAGAGTTACTGAGATGAAAAAAATAACAAAGAAAGAGAGCAAGGAGGAGAAATGAGAACCAAAAGAAAGAGTACAGGGAGGATAAGTGAGAACTATGAGACAAGTGTGAGCATATGAGAGCAAAACAAAAGAATAATCACATGAGAAAGAACTCTGAAAATATTTGAAAAATCGAGGAGAGAAAAGAAGAGCATATGAGAAAGAGAACAAAAAAGAAAGTCAAATGGCAAGCAAAAAAAGACAAATAGAACAACACAAAAACAAAGATCTAGAAGAAGAAACATAAGAAGCTTGTTGCTATTCTTTCAACAGATGGATGATGATGAGAATGAGACACTTGTTGTAGTTATTTAAAGAAAGACTTATGACTGAGAGTTGGCAGTGATGAAGAAGAAGGGCGTAGAAGAAGTGAAATGGTTCTTTTATATATTTATAGTCGGGCTTTGGGCCACAGCAGGCCATAGAGCATGAGTCTGAACCTAACTTAAAACTTGAAAATTAAAAGAATTCTAAACTCGACCTAAAAACTGGTCAACTTATAAAAGTTCATTAGCTTTGGACTAGGCCTTACTAGACCCTGGTTTAATTTCAAAGCCTATGACTAAGGCTAAAGAGGATGATAGTGGCACTTATGATTGTTAAAGGGATGCCACTTTATTCATTTTTTATGAATTTCAACAAAAGAGGTAAGTCTTTAACAAGCATTAACCTTGTCAACAATGTATTATATACATGGTCAAAATCATTAACAATCTTATTAATGAGATCCTCTTCATCAATGGATTTTTCTAGAAGAGCAAGTTCACCGACTCAATTCTTGATAAATTACATACTCATATATTGTGTTAGAACCTTTATTACAATTCTTTAAGTGGTTCTTAATTTATTTGATGTGGCCATTTGACGATTTTATACAAGTATTGGCCAAAGGGGTTTATATAAGTACTCCAAAAACTCTTATTAGAATTCTACTATAATTCTTCTTTAAGGTGAAGAATAACCTTTGTACAATTTTTATCAGTAAAGAAGAACCCTTCTTACAATTTTCTTCTAAGGTAAAGAGAAACCTCAATACCACTTGAATCACCCCAAGTACAATATTTAATAACCCATCAAAGTATTATAATTTAAAAATATCTCACTTATTCACTTGATAACTCCAAAATGACTCACTCACATAAATGTGACACAATGATGCTTAAATGATTGAAAAACTCTTTAAAATGTGTGTATATAATATTCAAAGATTTCTTGATGCTAAAACCAATGAGAAAACACTTATTTATAATGTTTTAGGACCTAAAATAGTCGTTAGAGCCAATAACTAGCCGTTATAATGGTTATATACAGTGTACTAGTTGACTAGTTTAGCATACTGGTCAACTAATGCTATACCAGTCGACTAATATGCATTTATAGCACTAGATTCACGAGTTGTTAGAATACTAGTCGACGAGTACATATATTGGTCGACTAATATGGTAATTGGTTGACCAATATATAACCAATGTTTACAAACTCTCAGTACATCAAATTTAACAACTTTAACCTATATTGGTTGACCACTAACTCATATAGTTCTACCAATCACCTAAAAAACATGAATTTTTAACAACTTCAAATGCTTAAAACTAATTTACTTAATCCAAATATGATTAAAACGCTTTCTAAAATATTCCCCAAAGATTATTTGAAAGATCAAAAGTCTTTTATATTAAAATCAAAAGATTCAATTCCTCATGATGAATGTAAAGACTCATGCAATGAAGTAAGATGAAATGATTATGCATGGTAAGCCTTTTGGATCACAAATTTATAAAGCGGGCTTACAAATAATAATACAATATATGAAATGACTTTGATGTTCCTTTTGTTCTTGTTTCGATCTTCATTTCATCGGTTACAAACATTATCTTCTCTTTATTAACTTCATACATTATGGGTCTTGATCTCCTTTTGTTCTTATTTCGGTCCTCATTTCATCAGTTAAAAACTTCAACTTCTCTTTATCAACTTCATACACTATATTCTTGAATTTATAGCTTTATTTTGTTCTAATATTGCTTTTTATCAAAATAATAAACATATTAGTAGTAGTTATGTTTTGTTATCATCAAAACATCAATTAGAACCTCCTTTGGTTCAACAATTTGTCCGTTTTCAATGATGAAAAAATATTTGCGATATTAAAAAATAATAATGAAGTTAAGCACACAATCCGCTATCATGATAATGATTAGCTTCCCCTTAATTTATGCAGAAATCATAATTCAATATCAAGAATAAAAGATAAAGAAATATCTATGAAGATAAAAAAAGTTTACTCAAATATATCTCATAACGTACAAGATGCAATAAATACAAAGATAACAAAAAATTACTTCTCCTAAATTTCATCACTCCTCCTAAATCTAATATCACCAAACTTTCTTCCTCTTTTTGGAATCATGAAAAGGAAATACAAAAATACACAATGTAAAGTGTTATGCATCAAGCTAACTTAGTTCAAAAGATGAATTTGATCAAATTTATCAAATTCAAAACAAAAGGTCAATTTTCATAGAGATATCCCTAATTGTGTCTAATTTGAAAAATCCCAAATTTTTTTGATGCCTAAGTTGAAAATTTCAACTAAAAACACTAAAGGCAAGTTTTCAAAAAATTATAGGCTAGAATTGTAATAAATAAAACATAATTGTAACATTTAATAATCAATTTCAAAAAAGAATGTGTAATTTTGAAAGACCCAAAATTTCAAAAATATAAATATGAAGAAGTGGCCAAAATACCAAAATTAAAGATGTATCGATATAACTCGAAGGGGAACAACCTTAACTTCTTTGACGATTTAACTATGAAAGCGTCAATTTTAAAAGTTAGCTTTTAATTAAGAAAAGATTGAAAAATTCCCAAATTTGAAACTAAAAAATAAAAAAATTTCAATTTCATGAAATTTTACTAAGAATTGTATGAAATAAGGTTTGATGTTTTTCAAGGAAAAAAGTTAATCATATGGGATTTTGGAGGAAATATAGATAAAAGATTAAAAAACAGATAAGAAGAAAAACCTTAGATAATGAAGATTGGCTGATCATAAGACTATATTGGTTGACCAAAGTTTGTTTAGAATAGGATATGTTGAGTAATTTTGAACAGGAAAATAGGAAGCTAAAATTTTTCTTTGAACTTGCTATATTAGTTGACAATAGCTTTATATTGGTCAATCGGTATGAGTAATTGGATGACCAAATCTTCAACCAAATAAAGGACAAACTCAATGAAAAAAGAGAATGTTAGATATTGGAACATTGGCCGACCACTTAAGGAAATTGGTTTATCGATGAGACTATTTGGGTGACCAGATATGTAACCAGAAAACTAGCAAACTCACTAAAAAGCAAAAAAGATTGAATTTTAAAGATACTGGTTGACCAGTTAGCCAGATAGCTTAAGCAATCATTTTTAAAACGCAAATTAAATTATCAAAACTTCAACGAAATAATATTAAAACACATATCAACCAACTAAATATCAATAAAAATTAATTTTGCAATATAAAGGGCCTTATACAAAAGGGTTCTCATTAAACAAAAACTAATTTTCCTCTAATTAAACAAGATTTATCCTTATTCCAAAGTTTAGAGAAGTAATAACCCAATTGATGTAAATTCTAACTTAGTGACATTATTTTGCATATAGTCTCTAATTCTAGATACTAAAATTCACACTTTAAAAATACCTTATTCATAATTCAAACTTAAATAATCATTACCAATTTTAGGAGTTAAATTCTCTATATCCTACAACAAATATGTTTAAGACTTTCTTGGAGGCAAGAATGTTAGATTCATCAAGATAAAAAATATATAATCTAGAAATAATGCTAAATTCAACAACTACTATCTCTACTTCTTACCATTTACTCCTTCAAATATTCCAATTATGTGTTTTAGGAACCTAAATAAGCTTAGAACCCTAATTATTTCATTCTTTCTTTTTTTCAACCCACACTTTCAGAGGTTTTCTTAACATTCTTTGTTTAATAAAGAAAATTTTATCAATATGTCCAAACTTACCACAAAAATAACATACCATGTTATATGCATAGTGATGATGCATAAATGCATTGCTTGGAAGTCTATGTGTGTACACATAATAAGGAGGTTTTTTTTAGATATTAATTTAATTGAACTTCTAGGATGGTGAAAATTTCTACCATAATTATATGTGTGATGTCTACTATGAATGAAGTCATGATGTATTCTTCTATATAAGTGTGAATAGATTTTCATGTTATCATAAAAATTATCCCTATTCTTTCCCCGAGAGTATTAAACCTTATGCCTAGGTTATAGGCCATATGTGAAGGCACAATATTTGCTATTAAGTTGAACCCTGTTGGATGTGTTATACGCATATATATGCTTAGATGTAGGTGCTTTATGCTTGTTTGTCATCTTAGGAAATGATTCTTCTCTATACAAATATTTGCCCTTGACAAAAGTAGTTTTAGTGTTAGAAGCACTCTTACAATTATATCCAATTTCATGCCTATCATTAGAATTCATTTCAGCTCGTAACGTGCTTTCTAGTTTTCACTCCCTTTAGTAAACTTGGACAAAGAACCCTTAAGAGAATATTTTCTTAATTAGACTGAAAATATAAGGTCTCATTTCTTTTCCATCTTTTGTTGCCCCTGCCATAGCAGCCAACTTCTTCTCCCATTTAATCTTCCCTCTTATACACTCGGTTGATTTATCATTAGTACATTAACCATTGAAACCAATTAACTTTTTATCTTATGACTAGCTCAACAATGTGATATTTCAGCAACTATATCATATTTACTCTAAGCAACTAACATTTTGCAGTTATATTTTTTTTAAAAAGTAACATTTTGCAGTTAGCCTTTTCAAACCTATAAATTGGGTGTTTAACTTAATCCCAAAAAAAGGTTTTACACTTTTAGTAGCGAAATTCAGGAACGCAAATAATGCATAACCGAGGAAATGATTATGAGAGGCAAGAGTAGTGTACTGCATATAGAGGGGATTAGGGTTCAATGACATTGAAGATTAGAAGAAGAGGATTCTAAGATTAGAGGAAGAGGTTACCGTAACTTTGATGTTTAATCAATTTTTTTGTTTTAAAAAAGATTAAATAATAAAATATGTTTTTGGTTTTAAAAAATTTTAAACATAAAATCTTACAAAATAAAAAATTTAGGACACGTTGGCATATTGGCAAATATAGTAGACTACGTATCTTTTTATAAAAGTCGTCACATTCAACTACCAAAAACCTTATTGAATGACACTTCAGAGTGCTAAGCCTAATTGTTCTATTTTGTAAATATTAAGGGATAAACTGAAACAATAGTTAACGTTAGAAACCAACTTAGATATTTTGTAAATTGTTAATCATAAATTGTAATTTTTGCCTATTTCTATAAATATCAAACAATTCCTCTAACTTTAAATTTTATCAAGATTTCAAAAGATTACAATTACAAACAGTTGACTATATATATATATATATACTCTTGCAATATTATGAAAATTAAAAATTTTATGGGTATCACGACAATAATATCCAATGTACCTATTTGTAACTCGACTGTAACTCAGGATGTAATACTTCTAGTTGTCAATACTCTTCTTCTTTGGCAGGATTGCAAACTTGGGATTACATCCTCCTCTCTAAAAATCATATTGTAAAGCAGATTAAGGACATGCATTTTTCGATATGAAGAAATGTAGTTTCCATTTGTACGTGTTAACTTATTACTTTGATCTAAACACCTGCAATATGTAAACATAATCTGTTGCTAAATTGCTGATCGAAAATAGAGAAGAAGAGGAGAATGGAAAGACGCAAGTTGGAGTTCTTGGAAATTATCCAAATAGTCCTCTATCAAATGAGTTTTCCAATGGCAAATATAACACTTGCCATATTGAAATTTCGGTATAATTGAAAGATAGTCATCTAACATGCGTATAAGCATAGCAGTAATCGATAAGTCGAACTTATAAAGTGGTAATAATACTTGTAAATGGCAGCACGTATTAGATTTTATATTCAGCTTCATAAGAACTAATTTGGTCTTAGGACTTTGGAGCTCCAAATAAATTACACTTCTCACTTAATTTTATTCATTGATTCTTTAAATAATTTATTCGATATATTATTTAATAGTTATTATGTAAATTAAAAGTTTTACTCAATGCAAACTTAAATAATATGTACCCACAATTTAATAAAATTAAAATAGCATATTTATATACATAGGTGCACTTTTTTTTTCTTTATTTTGATATAAATGGATTGAATGACACTAAATTACCAAAGAAGTACTAAAGCAAAAAGGGTTTCATTAAAGGCAAGATTAAAGTACCGGACTAAAAAGATTGTAATTTTTCGAGCTGAACGAATACAAACATATATATGTATAACACTCTTCATTAATTAAAAGAAAAGAAGACATATTTATACTTCACATTCAAGAAAAGAGTAATCTTAAAAAGGGAATGATTTGGAGGGCTAGAGAGAAAAACAGATAAATTAAAGAGAAAACTCTAGAAGGAGCTGCAAAATGGGAACTTGAGGATCCGAAGATTTAACAACTATCAAGGACGTAATTGCAATTCGTTGTTTACAAATTAGAACTTTAGAATTATCAAATGTTGATAAGAATATAAGAGTAATAAATGTTGGTAAGGATAAAGGCAACACTTTGTACGTAGTACTCCTCATTCCCTAAAACATGTTGCGCGAAAGACCAAAGTTTTACCTTGATCAGTCACTTCTAATTCATATTCTCCCAAAGAATGTCATTACGAATATATATATCAACCATTTGTAGAGACTAGAGACCAATAAATGGTTGGAAACAAATGAGCTAATCACAAGTGTCAGCGCTAAATTGTCGAAGTGATATTGAAGGTGTATATCCCTCCTGACTTCTGTTATCAACATATATAACCATCATGATGCAACTATCAAGGAAAAGCAAATGGAAAACTTGTCCACAAATCTCAAATTACCAAATCAAACGGAAAATTCTCATCCTTGGAACTCTGAAACATGCAGAAAGGTAAGCCTCGTAAAGGGAAAAAACCGGTCACCATATTCTTGTTTACCTCCATTTTTGCTGCATTTATCAAATCTTCCTTGAAGCTTCCTTTCCTTGTCGTTGAATCATCTTCACATCATAATAGCAAACCAACTTTGAAACAGATCTTTGTAGCCTCTACAATTGGGTTGATCATTGCAGCAACAGTGTATTACCGTATCCGAAAATTAAGACATCGGAAGATCATTCCACGATTAAGACCCTCACAAGCCGGTCGTGCTGAGAAGCTTGAAGGCTTTCCTCATTATGTAGGTAATGTATTTGTAAATAACTCAGTTTGGTAATCATTAGAGTTTTGATCTTATGGTAGGAAAGAAGGTAGGAATATCTTCTTCCCATCTATCGGGTTCGAATTTTTATAGATACATGCATGAATGTTTAATTGACGTATAAATATGATACTCTGTTCTAATGATTCAATAATATACAGACATAAATAGTATCAAAATGATCATATCATTTTAATCTGTAATCTCTTCCTTAATCATGAGTGCAGCGAGGCAAATGGGATTTGTGGATAAGAGACAATGTCCACATCTTAGCAAGTTGGCAGCAGAATATATCCAAAAGTGTCAAGGGTGTGAAGAAGATATATATTCGTACTTTGCTGATGAACCTGATGCAGATTCACTCTTCGTAAAGCTCTTAGAGGAGCTTGAAAGATGTATTCTTAGTTACTTCGCATTCCATTGGAGCCATGCAGATCTGTTGATTTCCCAGGTACATCAAGAGATCCTTTTTAATCTTTCTCTTACCAATGTTCTTTTATTGTGCACTTATTGCTCGTCTACCATTTAATGTCAGGTACTGAGTGCAGATTTGGAACCTAAAAGAAAACTCAAAAACATTGTCATGGCAGCAACTAGGTACGAACTATACCGTTACTGTTAGATATAAAATGTTGTTATGAATAACAGAAATTTCAGAACTATACGTGGTAGAACATCGACTACAATTGTTTTTGTTTTTAAGACATTTGCTATTGTGAAACACAGACAAAATGAGGTGGTCTTAACACTATCAATTAAATGACTGCAAGTGTGAGCTACTGCTGTTGTAATCATCCCCACCCAGCAAGTGTAAAAGTTTATGTTTTTGATATAGGGAACAAAGATTTGAGAGGGTAACAAAAGACTTGAAGGTTGCTAGAGTGTTCAATACTTTAGTGGAAGAAATGAAAGCAATGGGACATGGATCAACTGACGACTCACAATGTACAGAGGTAATGGCTCCAGTGGCACATAGTGACAGAAGTCCAGTCCTCCTCTTCATGGGTGGTGGCATGGGAGCTGGGAAAAGCACTGTTCTTAAAGACATCATCAAAGAGTGAGTATAATCTACGAATTGTTAATTTCACTTTTAAACATCATTGTAGCACTCAAAATTCATTGATGGCTGACTTCAATCTATTTTTTTACTCGGAAACATGAAGAACAAGCTTTATGAGATTATCTTTTACAACTTTTTTAATTAGAAGATTTGGAATTAATTTCTAGAATCAGTGGAAGTTTTTAAACATGTTTCAAGCTAAATTATATTCTAATCAACAATTAATTTAGGTCCTTCAAACATTTATAATCATTTAATCATTTTTAAAACAAGAGAACTATACAATAATTATAGGGGCATTTCAAATTTCTACAATAGATTAAAGAATGTTATGCATCAACTATGTCTAAAAGATTCAATGTCATTTTAAGTTATAAATAAAATAAAATATTATTTTTGATGAAACAGGCCATTTTGGGCAGGAGCAGCAGCAAATGCAGTGATTATTGAAGCAGATGCTTTTAAAGAATCAGATGTTATCTACAGAGCTTTAAGCTCTAAAGGACATGTTGACATGATCCAAACAGCTGAACTTGTGAGATCATGATTCTTTCAAGCCTAACATACGACCTTATGTTTATCCAACAATCATGCAGCATCAGATTTCTTGTGAAATATCATCAATAACATGTATCAAGCCATAACTCATGCAAAGTGAAGAATAATCAAATTATATATAACATTCTTATACAAGAGTTGAATGAATTTAGGAGACTCACAAGGTCAGTTAAAATAATATAAAATAATTTTTGTGTGCTTATTTCAATTGGACCGGTGTAATTCCTAAAGCAACTCATTTTGTTAGATGCTGCTAACTCAAGTAGTTTCAAACAGGTACATCAATCATCCACAGATGCAGCATCTTCTCTCTTGGTGACAGCACTGAATGAAGGACGAGACGTGATTATGGATGGTACACTCTCCTGGGTACCATTTGTTGTTCAAACAGTAACAATGGCAAGAAATGTTCATCGACGACGCTATAGAATGGGAGCTGGTTACAGGGTAGCTGATGATGGAACTGTGACTGAGAACTATTGGGAACAAATTGATGAAGAACAACCACTACAGGAAGGAAGCAAAAAAAGAAAGCCATACAGGATAGAGCTAGTTGGGGTTGTTTGTGATGCTTATTTAGCTGTTGTCAGAGGCATAAGGTAAGTAGGAGACTACAAAAATATTATACAAATGTCCTTACTTCAATTGTTTGTGACGAATCACTTTGAAAGGATTAAAAAAAAAAAATATTAACTTGCAACTATGAGACATATTGCAGGAGAGCTATAATGTGTAGAAGAGCTGTAAGAGTGAGGTCACAGTTAAATTCTCACAAGAGATTTGCAAATGCATTTTCTACCTACTGTCAACTGGTTGATACTGCTAGGCTGTACTGCACAAATGCCTTGGACGGCCCACCTAAGGTACATGTCCAATTTCATTAAGCATTAAATCATGCATGTTGAGTAAAAGCAGCATGGTTATATGGTGCGAAATTGGCATAGGTTAGATTTTGAACTCTACTATCTGAAAATGTAAATCCTTAACCTTTATGCCTATTAGAAGCTTGTATAAAAATTATAAAATATTGCTGTAGAAGAAATAAGTTTCTACATAAATTACTTGATATTACCTAGCTTCATGCTAGTAAGAAAATGCTCACATTGTAGTTAGTAAATGGAACTTTTGTTATTTGGATACTAACACTACAAATAACCGCGAAGTTGATAGGGTGGAAAGAGAGAGACAGGACTCTGCTGGTTGATCCAGACGAAATAGACTGTTTGAAGAGGGTAGGCAGGTTGAACGAGAAAGCAGAGTCCATTTTTGAACTTTACAAGTTCCCAAACCCAGCTTGCGGAGTTGGTTCAATTTGGAATGACATTGTATTATCACCATCAAGGCTCAACATTCAAAAGGAGTTGAAGTATTCCATTCAGAAGATTGAGAGATACAAGTAATATTATCAAACTACCAAGGCAGATGAAACTCTTAAGCAATCAAGTATATTCGTGGACCAAAAGCTGTTGCTAGAAGTTGATGTGGGTTTAATGAGTTATGGACATAGTTCCTATCTTGCGTATGATGCCATATTAAGCCATGAAATTTTGTTCATGTAAAAGTATGTATTTGCTTCTTTTCTTTGTACTTAGGAACACGAAAAAAGCTAATTGACTGTCGAAGTTTACGTCTGAACTAAAGGACTGCAATGCGAGCAAAATTTTTGTTTAAGTTGAAGGGCACTTTTGATATGTCTTAGACAGAAATACTGAGATCAGTAATGATATCAGTTCAGTTTCGATCAAGTCGATTTTTCAGCAACGACATTTTCACGGTTTATTTCTCAATTAGGGATAAGGTCCAATAGACGCAGTCAAAATTGGAAAAACCATACTTTTTTCTTGAAATTTACAAATTTGCTTAGAAAATTAATTAATAATTATTTTGTTTTGAAAACTAGAAAATGTTTTAGAAGACAAACCCGAGTAGGACTCTTACCTTTTGTATGGTTACTGTCTCTAAAGATAAAGACTGATGACAAAACAAAAAAATTCTATGCCTCGCATTATTTGCTTGCTGACCTTATTAATTTTTGCTCCGACTCTATATGATAGAGACATAAATTTTTTGTTCCTTTCAAAATCGAGAGACAAGATTTCTTGTCTCTGTGATAGAAATAAAATACATAAGCAATTTCCAGAAATACCCCTCCCTCACGAGTGGACAAAACACATATGACTAATAATATATTTTTATGAAATATTTTATTTAC
>JAOQML010000197.1:44701318-44720141 GCA_027568935.1 Erythroxylum urbanii | reverse complement strand
TTAATCATTTAAAAATAAGATTTTATATATGATTAATCATTTAATATAAGTAACTAAGTTAAAAAGTACAATGTTTGCATTCTTATATTGTTCATTTTTGTCATTAGAAAATAGCATTACAAATATAAAAAATCAAAATTTGGAAAGGAATATTTCCAACATGATAGTAAACTTATAAATGCACATTCATTATCCTATCTCAAGGGTAGTCATATACATAGTAAAAAATAGTCCATATGAATTTTTCTTTTTTATTTCGTATGCCTTTAAAATGAATTTTAAGATATGCCTTGAATTATGAGAGTACACTCATTACTCAATGTAATGTGAAATTGTAAATGTTTAAGTATTAATTTTTTCTTTTTATACTATACAATAAATTATTTTTTGTAATGTGCATTGTCATAAAGAAAGATGTAAGATAAAGTCTACCTAGACATGTTTATAATTGACTATTGAATTTGTATAGTTACGCAATGTTGTTATATACAAAACTTTTTCTTTTGAATATGAATTTATTAACTTAATTTTGACATATGACTTATTTTATTTTTACAGAGAAATAGAAGAAAGTTTAAATACTCTTAATAATTTAGCTGCTTTAGGAAGATTTGATGATTCAGCTTGAGCTCATGCTAATTTGGTTTCTAGAATGAAGAACCACACCATTTGTTTGTAATGCAACAAGCATTTGAAAGGTAGGAATCATCATATTAAAGAAGCATTTATTTGATACCAAAGGTGATATGGAGCCTTGTAAGAAAGTCAATCATGACATGAAATGGTAACTGAAAAAAAAAATTTATGAGTATCAGCATGAGAAAGATAAAAGACAAAGACTGAATTACAAAATTAATAGTGGAAGTTCTTTTTGTGGTGTTTACGATAATATTGGAGATGTTGAATGTGGTATTCTTACTCAACAAAGGGGGATTGTTGCACCTACCGTGAGGAAGAGAAGAAGATAAGTGTCTAACTTTTTTTGCACCATGAATAACTCTTAGAGTTCAACCTTCAATCTAAAATGCATTACAATCTAAAGAAGCAACTCATAATGTGGACATGACAATGGTTAGATGGTGATATGATACAATTATGTCATTCAATGATGACCAGTATTATTATTACCAACCTATAGTGGATGTTGTTGCCTTTTATAGTCCAAGATATAAAGTTCCTTCATTGATGATTATAGAAGGAAACTTCTTAGTAGCTTTTTTTTATGAAATAAAGACTTATTTAGATGAAAGAATGATGACTTGGGCAACTCATGAGTGTCTGTGATGGTTGGACAAATAAAAGGCATGACTCTATTTTTAATTTTTTTGTTAAAGAGATAATGTTTTTAAAATTTATTATTACATTTAGCTTTGTTAGAAATGTTGATACTCTGTTTTACATATTTGATGATATATGAATGAAGTTAGACCTGAAAACATACAATGATTCTGCTTATAAAGTAATTAGAGAAAGATTGCAAAGTAGATATATTTCTTTTTGTTGGATTCCTTGTGATGCACATGGCATGACCTGATATTGATAAATATAGGAGATCTTAGATACTTTCTTATCATTAATGAAAATATGCAAAAAATAAGAAAAATGACCAAGTTCTTCTATAATTGTACATGGATTTTGAATTTGATGAGAAAGGATTGTAGCAATAGTAGGAATTTTCGTCGTTTTGTTATTACAAGATAATAAGTAATTTTTTATCACTTCAATAAGTTGCTCTAATGAAGAAAGAGTTAAGACAAATATTTACAAATTATAAGTAGGTTGTATTTCAGTATGTTAGGTCTAGTGCTAGAATGGAGGTTTTTAGGATTATACTTGAAGATCATAAATTTTGGTCTCAATATCAATTTGTCATCCTAGTTTGTGAGCCTCTAGTGAGAGTACTTCTTCTGGCTGATAGTGATGAGAAGGCAACAATAAATTATTTTTATAATGTCAAGAAGAGGGCAAAGGAAGCAATCAAGGTTAATATGAATAATAGGTCTTCTTTGTATAAAGGAGTGCAAGTAACTAATGGAGAATAAATTTAAGATGATTGATTTGGGACTCATGGTTTATTTTTTGGGAATTGAAGCGAAGCAAAGAAGTGATGGCATATTTTTTTTCATAAATAAGATATTCGAAAGAGATCTTGAAGAAGTATTTCACAGCCCCATTGATTATGGTAGTAAGTTAACAAAAGAAGGAGAAGGGAAACCAGTAAATCCAACTTATTACAGAGTCTAGTGGTTGTTTGAGGTACTTCACATATGCTCAACCTGATATATTATTTGGCATTGGGTTAGTGAGTATGTTCATAAAGAATCCAATGACTTCAAGTTTGAAGGTTGCCAAAAGGCCTCTAAAGTATATCAGGGGATTTGTTGAGTGTAGGTTGTTTTAATGTTTATTGCAAAATCTTGAACATATTGGATATAGTGATGATAATGCTTGGACTGGAAGTATGGAGGATCACAAAGTTCAACGAGTTTTATTTTTTATTTTAGTGATTCAAGTTTTACATGGTGTTCTAAAAAGTAACTCATTCTTGTTCTATCAACTTGTAAAGCTAAATATATTACAACTGCATCTTGTATTTTTCATAGTATTTGGCTAAAAAGAATGCTAGAGAAGGTGAATTTGCAATAAGAAGAACTAACTAGAATTTATGTGGACAACAAATCAGCCATTGCTTTGGCCAAGAATCCAGATCACTATAAAAGATCCAAACATAGCAATACAAGATTTCATTTAAGTGACCAAAATACTTTATATAAAAACATATTTTTAACAAGCTTTTGGGAGTTAGAAAATTAGAACAAAATGCCGCCAAACTTATCAGAATTGAACACAATGCTTCAGAGCTGTTAGTTGAATCTTTTAAAGCATGGATGAGGATAGAAGGATCTTACACAAAGCCAGACAAGATTCTCAAGCAAGCCTGACAAAAAACGAAAGACAAAGAAGAGCTTGAATACAAGCAGAACAACGACACGGGACTCTCACTCTACCATGGGCCATGGGACTCTGATCTGACGGCGAAAAACGACAAAAACGAAAAACAAAAGGAGAGTAGATAAAAAATATTGGAGTTGCAAAGTTGTAAAGGGAAAAGGTTATTACAGGCAGACAAGACAACACTTGAAGAAAGAGACTGAATTCCAACATAATGGAGGCTTAGGTGGCCATTGCCGGATTACGTTTTTTATTTCAGAACTCAACTTCTTCAATTTCTCATTTTTATATATACATGATCATTATTTTAATGATTTCTATAATAATTATTCTTATTATTATTTAAACAAAAAATAAAAATTTGATCGGAGTTGTTGACTTAGGAAAAATATACCACAAGTAGAGGATTAATATGCAGTACAAGTATAATGTGAAAGCAATGAATACTTCCTGTAAAACTTGTAACTAATATGGAAACAGATGAGATTGAGATGTGAAGATTAATGAGATGAAAATAATGAATTAAAGGTTTAAAAATTAAAATAGGACACTATATCCTTGTATTAACCTAAATAAAAAGACGTCTTGTTTGTAATTCTTAGGAAATCATTATTTAAGGTGTTTTTATCATTTTAGAAATTATAAACTATTTAAATTTTCTTTTGAACTAGAAAATGAAAATGCTCCCAACACCTAACTTTAATTTATGAACTTGAATTTCCTAAGGAAAAAAAAAACCAACAAAATCCCTTTGGGAAGAACCAAAGCGGTCATACAACATCATCATATTGGAAGTGAGTTTTTAGATTTTCTGTTTTTTGAATATCCTGCAAAAAGAAAAGGAAAAATAACAAAAAAATTGTTTTTTAAAATTCCCAATTGACCGTTTGTTTTTTCTTCCGGGCACAGCAACGGCAAAAACAACAAACCTTACCGTCTACCTTAACAACCTTGCATTAACTCTCATAACATCTTTCTAATTTCTATAACCTCGTAACCTACGGTAACGGCTTTTTAGCCTATGAACTTACGGGAGTTCGTTTTTCGGATTTCATTTTGGAGCCCCAAAACGCGTATTTGTTTTGCTCAAACTTTTAATCTCTAAATTGGAACATTTCTTGATGGGTTTTGGACATGGTGGATTCTTCTGATACTTGGGGTTTTGAGATTGTTGTGGCCAATTTGTAAGTAAATAGTTTTATTTGGCTTTGCGGATGCTTTTCATTTACAGGAATTTTTGTTTCAATGCAACCTTGTCTTGGAGTTGTTTGTGAGAAAAGGAGGCCAAAGTTTTATATCTTGTGATCTCATCAGGGCTTCTGCGGTTTGTTCATTTCTAAAATCCTAGTGACTTGTTTTTAAGAATCTTTTTGTTATTCTGATGATTTTGCGGTCTTCAATGCTTCAAAGTTTTTATAATTTATGATTTTGTGAAGTTTTCTTTCTAACTGTTGTTTGATAAAACCCGAATTTGTTTAACTCTTTACTGTAAATTTGAGTCTCTGGTCCTCACTGGATCAAAATTTTCACGTTTTCAGATCAATATTAGGCTTTAAGCATCATTTTGTTTCCCTCACATTGTCTTGAAAGTTTGTCTCTGTAAGGTACAACTTTTACCTGAGTTCACTTATCATGATTGTGTCAGTTTCGGGGATTTGATATTGGAAGAATAAGTTCGCCAAAAATGATGCTATCATCGTCACCCACAGGGGTGACAAGAAGCTCATTGGAGGAAATGCTGGACTCGCTGAGGCGGAGAGATGGAGCCTTGGAAAAGTCCAAGGATCTGCCGCCCGCTTTACCAGCTCGGCCTCCATCAAGAGCACGACTGCCCTCAGCTCGCCATTCATTACCCACAGACTTCAAGGTTGGCAAAAATGGTCAGGTGGAGAATGAGACTGAACCTGTAGCTAAAGAAGAGAAGGATTCAAAGAGAAAGGAAAAGGAGTTGAGCTACAGGGCAGGTAGTTTTGGGAGCAAGAAGATGAAGAAAGATCAGAGCTCTGCAGATTCAAATCCATACGCGGAGGAGGAAAAGAAAAATCAGCAGGTGAAGGAGCATGCTCTGAGTTCAATACCAAAGGTTCAAGAGCCAGACCAGGATGATAACATTAGTTATTTCTTCAAAAAGGTAATGAGGGGCATCAAAGCTTGTATTCTTGTTTGTTTTTGTTATCATATTTGGCACATCAATATCAACTTAGGTTTATTATTTTCAGTCCTAATTAGTTGTAATTGTATAATGGATCAAGTAATCTGACCTCACTGAGGAGGGTGATGCAGAACGATGCCTTTATTAGTGTATGGTGTGTAAGTGTAGGATAGTGCTTCAGGAGGCCTCTAAGAAATGTAGCAACCTTCAGATGTCTGGTTATGCATCAGACAGTTCCGAAAGAGGATTGTTTATGTGTTTTGAGTTGCAATAAACTCACATAACATCAAGTTACAAGTAAATTAAAAAATATTTCAAACTGTGTAGAGAGACAATAGTTTCTTGTAGAAGATTACCGAGTTAAGTTTTTCTATTGGCTTAAAAAATTTTTCTAGAGGATGACCATTTTCCTGTGTTATGGTTTTATATTGATGAATATCGTCACAAATTGATGCTTGATGTTGGCTCTCCGATAATGGGTTACGTTATTCCAGAAACTCCATGTCTGGTGTCGGTACTCAAATGGCCAGTGGGGATCTGGGAAGATACAATCTGTCTCTGGGGATGTAGCAACTGTCTTACTTTCAAGTGGAAAAGTACGTTAATAACATTTTCTTTTGTACTTATTGTTGCATAGATGTCTGTTGGTTTCCTAAATTTGTAATTCTTGTTGTGATTACATTCTGATGATGCCATAGGTTGCAGATGTGTCCACAGAAGAACTCTTACCTGCAAACCCTGATATTCTTGAGGGTGTGGAGAATCTTATACAACTTAGTTATCTAAATGAGCCATCAGTACTTCACAATCTTAGTTGCCGATATTCCCAGGATATGATTTATGTGAGTTCAAATTACTCTTTATTGCCAACTTAAGTGATAATTTACATTCCTTGACTTTGTTCTTCATTCTTGTGGTTCTTTACAAAGAGTAAAGCAGGACCCGTATTGATTGCAGTCAATCCTTTTAAAGATGTCCAAATTTATGGAAGCAAATATATTAATGCATACAAGCAGAAGACTATGGACGGCCCTCATGTTTATGCTATGGCTGACTTTGCTTATAATGAGATGATGAGGGGTAAAGATTGCTCTTTTCATTTTCCAAAATATGAAGCTAGTTCTATTTTGAGGACTTCTATTCTGTTAACTTTTGGCTGTAATTTATTACCTTGCAGATGGAAAAGACCAATCAATAATCATAAGGTCAGTATCTATTTTACTTCATCCCTATTTATATACTTACTGAAAGTTTGTATAGTGTATTTGGGGTCAAACTTGTTCAACTTTTCATAAAGATTCTAGTAATCACTTAATCTAACAGCGGTGAAAGTGGAGCTGGCAAAACTGAGACAGGAAAACATGCTATGCAGTACTTGGCTCTCCTTGGAGGTGGTAGTGGAGTCGAGTGCCAAATTCTTCAGACTAATTATATCCTTGAAGCATTTGGGAATGCAAAAACAGCTAGGAATGACAACTCTAGTAGATTTGTGAGTGATTGGTGGCCTTTCTCTTTTCATTGATTTTTTCACGTTTGGTTTGATTAAGATGTTTCATAATGAATGCAGGGAAAGTTGATTGAAATCCTGTTTAGCACATCAGGAAAGATATGTGGTGCTAAAATTGAAACTTGTAAGGCCTTTAAGTTGAATGTTTTTCTGTCATTGATATTTTTTGATAATGCCTATACAATACCTAACCTCACTCTTTCTGGCCTCATGTATATTGCAACTGCCGATTCAACTATAAAATGTTGGATAGTTCTGCTAGAAAAGGTAAATTCGGCCCCTGTGGATTTCAGCTTGGTACTTAAATTTCCAATTCTATGCCACTTCTGAAATAATTATTTCTCATTTGGGCAGTCAAGAGTTGTTCAACTGGCCAATGGAGAAAGATCATACAACATCTTTTATCAACTTTGTGCTGGTGCTCCATCAACTCTTAGAGGTACTTCTTTTAACATCCATTCCAGCTTCTATCAATTTTAGGATCATATATGACCTTTATTGAGCTGAGAAACGAACTTCTCCAGTTCATTTACATAGGGCATAGAGCTTTTTCATAATTTTTCCAAAGCCTGTCTATGGACTCATTTCTTGGTTTCTTTGCAGATAGACTCAATCTTAAAAGGGCTAGTGAGTACAGCTATCTTAACCAAAGTGAATGCTTGCTCATTAATGGAGTTGATGATTCCCTCAAGTTTAATAAGCTCATGGTAATTCAAACGAGTGGATGCTATTTTATCTGTTTGAAGGGATGAAAGCCATATTGATCTATACATATAATATCTAATTGATTCATTTTCTCTTTCCTGCTGTGATTGTTGTACCTCTGTTTCTCCAGGAAGCCTTGGACAATGTAAATATTTGCAAAGAAGATCAAGAACTTTTATTTACAATGCTTGCAGCAGTGCTTTGGCTTGGAAACATATCGTTTCAAGTAATTGACAATGAAAAGCATGTGGAGGTGTTGGCTAATGAAGGTATGATTCACATTCTAGGCTTTGTGCAATTCGTGTGACTTGATTTAAGTCCTCAATCATGGCTGATGGCATCATATTTCTTGTCTTCCCATAAATGCATTTCTTCTTTCCTTACGTTGCCATTTCATAGGAAGTCCTACAAGTAAGGGAACAAAAATGTTGAAAGTGTTAATCATGAAATATGGAATTAAAAGCCAGAAACACACCCTCTGATTGACTTTCTTTTTTGGTTCAAGTTGTCTGTCGACAAAATTTGGCAAAAAAATATATAGTTTTTCTATAACCATGCACCCATCAACCTTGTAGGTGAGTAGGTACTATTACCTTACGACTAGGTGAAGCCTTTGGTGGGTACTTTGTCGAGTTGCAAACTCTTCTCCTTACCAGAGCAGTTTCTTTCTGTTTCCCTTGGAAGATTTAAGAAAAAAAAAGTGTTATAGCTAGATGCCCTAGCTGAAAATCTTTTGGTGTGTCAAACCTGGAACTCATGTACACCATGCTTATTACCTTACCTTGTGTTAGTGAGGATATTACACGAAGGAAGTTTTTTTTTTTAAAATTAATAGATTTCATTTTAAGAAAATATATACAATCTAGAGGACAAAATTAGTATAATTCATGGAATCTAGATTACAGAGATTTATGTTCCTAGTAATCGTTTACATCTTGAGATCGAGGGAACTTGCGAGACCACTTAGTCTAGTATTACTCCAATCCCCATCTGCTCATCATGTTACTTGTCAAATTTGCAGCTATTCCTCTAGTTAACATGGCCAATCTGCAATGTAGGAAGATGTCCTAACAAACCATCTCACTGCTGCTACTTGTTTAAAAACTCTGCAATTGCGCTCTTTCCATATGTAGTACACCAATGCTGCCCAACTTAACCTGATAGCTTTGAGATCTGCCACATTATGCACTCTAATTTCCCTAGCCAAGCAATAGTTTCACTCCAAGAATCTGTTGGTCGGGCCATGTTGAGTATATTTTGCAGCCGATCCTGGACTTGTCTAGTATATCTGCATCTAATCATGAGGTATTCCAAACTTTCCAATTCTGCATTACATAACTCACAATTCAGATTGCTCTTAGATTTGTTTTTGTTACTTCTTGGCATACTTTCTAGCAAATCTAAGCAGTAAAAACTAATTCTAAGTTTCTAAACATGAAGCTCTATTGGAATTCGCTTGAGTGTAATCCAAATCTTATGTGCTTCTATATAATTCTATACCATATAATATTATACCATTAGGTAACGTTGCCAATCATCAACATGTTGCAGATGATATGTGTTTTTGTGTTGGATCTAGTCACAGGACGGCTTGCAAGGAAATTTTCTTTTTACTTGCTAGAGTTATTTCCCTTTCTAGGCTGTTGGTTTCTGTTAAGATAATCACTAAATTACTTCTTAATCAAGCTGATCTTCTTATATATTTTATTTCCTAAGAATGTGTCTTGCATATCAGCAGGGTTTTGATTACACATATAATGAATAATAGGGATATCGAGCTGAGCATGATCCTTTGGGTTTTAGCATCTTTGACCTTTTTCTTGTTTAGGCCTAATCTTTTGTTTTTTCTTTGCTAGCTGTTATCTGCGCTGCCAGGCTTATGGGTTGTAGTAACCAGGACTTGATGCTAGCATTGTCAACCCATTCAATCCAAGCTGGAAAGGATACAATTGCCAAGAAACTGACATTGCGACAGGTATAGTTTATTATTGACTAATTGAACCTGCTGTTATGGACCCCTCTATATATAGAGAGCGTCCTTACATTTTTCTCACCTTTTAGGTCTTTGATTATCTTGTTTCAGGCAACTGACAGAAGAGATGCCTTAGCAAAGTTTATTTATGCAAGTTTGTTTGACTGGCTTGTGAAAAAAATGAACAAGTCTCTTGAAGGTCACAAACTACGTATGTGGAGATCCATTGATATCCTTGATATATATGGATTTGAGTCATTTAAGGTAACTATATCATTTAAACCTTTTAATTCAAGCTTCTACCAGTCATCTTGTTGATGATTATTCTGTGCCATTTTAGAACAACAGTTTTGAACAATTTTGCATTAATTATGCAAATGAGAGGCTGCAACAACATTTCAATCGGCACCTATTCAAACTTGAGCAGGAGGTAACCATCCTAAAAGTTTGAAAGATTCTTTTATTGGATAGCCATTTTATATAAATAACATTTTTGAGAATACTGATGCAAAAAGTTCCAAGAATTATATATTTCTAGACATACATATTGTTTTTTGTTCAATAAAACATGTGTGTTTCTGTGAACATATATGTTTATATATTGTAGATAAAGCACCTTTTAGCTTCTAATTTCTACACAAGGTCCAACTTGAATTAGGAGAAATTAGGAGTGTAAACTAAGAAGTAAATGCAACCAATTTGTTTAGTTTTCTCGCACTCGGTTGTGTTACATAATCTATGCTAGTTTAAACATAGTGGCAAATGAACTTGTAGCAGAATCTTCCATCTCCTTAGAATGCACAAGTAGTTGATAAGTTGCCATACAAATTTCTATCAAGAGAACGGATATAGCCCAAGACTTGATATTTACCAACAATTTTAGCATTGCATTTCTTACTTTCTCTAAGATAAAACTCTCCTCAATTATATACATTTTTTCTACAATTTATTATAACCATCATTTGCTTTTTTTTCTTTTGTCCTTGTGTAGTTATGTGTCATTTTTTTGGTTTGACTTTTCAAACTTTTTAGCATGTCGGATCTTTTTCTTGCCTTCTTGCAAACTAGATCCTTGGACTACTTAACATCATCTATTGACATCAGGAATATGAAGAGGATGGGATTGATTGGACCAAAGTTGATTTTGTCGATAACCAAGGATGTCTGGATCTGTTTGAGAAGGTATTTTAGTGTCTTCACTTTTCAGTACTATCAGCTCTTGCTGTGTTTATTAGTTTTTTGAGCGTCTCGTTGCACACATTTGTACACACAGGTGTTAGATGCATCGTACTTTGTCTTTGTGTTGTGAGAATTGAAAAACTGTACAACAGATTTGGATATGATATAAAGATTGGATTGCTATTGATAAATGTATCTCATCTCTTTGGAATTGGCATCTGAAACTGAAATGCATGGTTATCTGCTTCAAGTGATGACTCTATTATGTTGCTGGTTTTTGCAGAAACCGTTGGGACTACTGTCTTTATTAGATGAGGAGTCAAATTTCCCAGGTGCTACAGATTTGTCATTTGCCAATAAGCTCAAGCAACACTTGAACACTCATCCTTGTTTTAAAGGCGAGAGAGGCAGAGCTTTCGGCGTACAACATTATGCCGGAGATGTGAGTAATGAAGGCTCACTTTGAGTTTATCCAATTTTTCTCCATTACACTCTTTGCCTCTATTGGATTTTGATTAGAACAATCAAAATCTTATGAGTCAGATGGACACTGTGTCTTCTGCTTATTCTTCTTCTTTTTGGAAGTGGTGATTAAATTTTACTAGATTATGGATCAGATACCATCTGAGCATTATATGTATGATTAAACACTACAAGCTTATACAAAATTAAAAACATCGAAAATTTTAAGGGCATTATCATGCTGAAACATTTTCTTGTGAATTTTATCTGCAAAAATGAGATTAAAAGAAATTTACAACTTTAATCATAAATCCCTAATTCTTGCTCATATTAGTGGTAATTCCTAGAACTATTAGTGAATGTTTTATCCTTGAGAACGTATGTTGATTTTTGACATCAGATTATTTGGAGATAAATTTTCTTAATGCTCTTTCTCTCTCTGTAATATGATGCTTAAAAACCTATCACCTTTATCCATACCTGATTGATTCAAGAATGCAAATGTTTGGAGTCAAACCTCTTACATTTAAACATCTTGTCTCGTTTGGATTTTGATCAGGTTGTATATGATACAAATGGCTTTTTGGAGAAGAACCGAGATCCACTGCACTCAGAATTCACCCAACTACTAGCATCATGCAGTTGTGAACTACCAAAAATGTTTGCCTCCAAAATGCCTAGCATGTCCCCTAAATTAACAAGTTCATCGAATAAATTTGGCGGCGTGGAATCCTCAACCCAGAGTGTCTGTACAAAGTTCAAGGTACCTATAATTTGCAGCTGTAAGGTAGAAAGTTGTGCAAATATTATATAAAACAGTATCTATCAATATATGAATTAAGAGAGTCAAATTTATTCAAAAATGAAAAGATATTTATACTATTGAAGGATAAATAAATTCTGGAATTTGTGAATGATTGTCCTTGACTGAGGTCTTCATGCTTATATGCATGCAATCCTAACCCCTTTCTCCCTCCACATAGAATCTCTTTTGTATTGCTTTAAACTTTTTCTTTCTTTTTTTCTTAAAATATTCAAGCTTATGCTATATGCTCAGAAATTTTGCCTTGCTATAGGGTTCAATATTATCATTTTTCTTTTCCACAATGACTTGTTTTAAAACCGTGAGCATTTTCTTCTAATCATGTAGGCTCAAGTGTTCAAATTAATGCACCAATTGGAAAACACTACACCTCACTTCATTCGCTGTATAAAACCAAATGTGAAACAGCTTTCTGGTTTATTCGATCAAGATCTCGTCCTGCAGCAACTTCGTTGTTGTGGCATTTTGGAGGTTGTGAGGATTTCTAGATGTGGATATCCTACTCGGATGACACATCAAGAGTTTGCAGGAAGGTATAAGATGCCAAGACCCATTCATTTATCCAATCATTCACATTATGCTTTGTTAGTTCAATCTTGTTTCTTATCATAAAACTGAAAATAAGTCAGGTATGGGCTTCTACTCTCGGATACAAGTGTACCTCAGGATCCATTAAGCATATCTGTTGCTATTCTCCATCAATTTAATGTCCTGCCTGAAATGTATCAAGTTGGATATACTAAAGTGTATCTTCGGACAGGCCAGGTTTGTGTTAATACCTCCATGAAAGTTGCACATGCTTTTGTTCAATTCCTGAGATATATAGTTTAATGATGATGGTTTTTCACAAATGTCATATATGTTATTTCTTACGTGCTTCTAATATTAAAAAGTGGAAGATATCCTGAATTATGTATGATTATGCAGCTGTATTAGAATCTGTTTGGAGCTTGTTTGTCTACTTCTATACACTCCATATATTTGATATTGAATGAGATCTCAATTCCAGTGACATATCATTGAATGGCGGACCAGTGGATATTGGTTATCACAACCAATATGTAGAACATGAAGCCATTGACCTTGTGGTTCAATGGGAGACAATGTTTAGCTTAAAACAAATATTAGAAAAGAAGTTTGTAGCATGCAAGTTCTTCTTGCCACTAGTTCCTTTCTGTTTTGATCATAGGATGTGCTAAGTTTGGAATTTTAGCTTACTGCAAATTTTATACTGGTTAGTATATGCTTTCTCTCTCCAACCAAGTTTTCTTACTCCGATGTTTTCTAATTCACTCAAATTGCAGCTGCATCTCTCTTCTAGTTCTACATTCTCTTGCTTTTCTGTCCTTATTGTTTCGTCTTCTTTCTTTTTTCTCCTCTAATATTTCTTCCTTATAGTTTCTTTATCTCAATGACAAGAAACTTTGTGGAATTTAGTCTTTTATCAATTTGAGCACCAAAGAAACAATCTACATGTGAATTACCAACTGTCTAATAGCGTATAAAGCGCATTGAAGTATACTAATCCAAATTCTTGAGATCAAGAGGTAGAAAATGCTTTCAATGGAAGCCTTGTTCATCCATTGCATCAAGAAAATGATTTATGTAGGAAATGTCACGAGACCTTCAGATTATTTCTTCTAAATTATTAGCTCATTTTTGTATTACTGTTTCACAGATTGGTAAATTGGAGGAGCACAGAAGACAATTTCTACAAGGAATAGTTTGTATCCAAAAATGGATCCGTGGTTTTAAGATGCGCTGCTACTTCAATGAAGTTACAAAAGGAATAACAACAATACAATCATGTAATACTTGATTTTTCTATAAGTTTTTAAACAATTTTGGCAGAAAATAGGAATTTTTGATGTTATAGTTATTACTTGCACATTGGAACACTTGTTCCCATTATTCTAGTTTCAGTTTCCTTTCTGCAATGATTGATTGGATGTTTGAAAACCTGTTGTTCCTATCACCCTTACTGTTAGTCAATTTAGTTGCTTTCAAAATGCAGTCATCCGTGGTGAAAATGCCAGAATGAAATGTAATTCAGTTGCACATTGGACAACTAGTGGCCCCAGAACAATTGATGAGCAGTTGATTGCAGCTATACATTTACAGTCAGGTAATAGCTATGTTTTACGTTGGAAAATTTGAGTTCCTTTATTAACAGACTGGTCTTATTCTTTTTACGTTGCAGTTGTCCGTGGGTGGTTAGCTCGGAAGCAATTTTATGACCAATGCAACATGAAGCAGTTAAGTCATGAGAATACAAATTACAAAAGAAGACATGACAAAAAGATATCAGAAGTTAAGGTACTTGATGCGTCCTAATAATTGGTCCAAGCGATGTTCTCTTCTATGTTGTTGGGCAAAGTTAAGATCTAGGAGTCAGCCTTTGCAGCAATTTTATTTTTTCTTGATAAGCAAATCTTTCTTCTTGTTGTTCTTCTTTCTTTGTCACACAGACAGGCACCAAAATAAACTCAATTCTTCTATTTTGCAACAGTTCTGATTTAGTCGTAGTTTCATTCAGTTTTTTGTAATTAACAAGTTCCATAACCTGGTCCATGACATATTGTTTTGGATAATTTTTGTTTCAGCTCATGATTATACTTTGTTGGCATGATTATGGGTCTGCAATTTCTATTACAGATGGGCTAGAAAGATTTGATCAGTAATATGATCTGTTGTGTGCACTAATTATTTTAAGGATTATTGGTCCTTAACATTAAGAATATTATGATAATGACTTCTCAATGCCTTTCAGATAATTGCAATTATGATGAGTTATGAGGGCCTTCTAGATATGAAAGTCATAAATTTATCAAAGGAGAAAAACAGATATTTAAATTCAATTGTTTCTTTATTTCTCTCTATTGTAATAAATATGAGGTCTAAGAAATTTACATCTCTTGTCTGTCCAGATCATGCCTCAAGAACAGGTCAACACTCAGAACTCACTTTTTGCCGAGCTCCAAAAGAGAGCTGTCAATGCAGAAGCTGCTTTGGGACAAAAGGAGGAAGAAAATGCTGCTCTAAGGGAGCAACTACATCAATTTGAGAGAAGGTGGGTGGACTACGAGGCAAAAATGAAAACGATGGAAGAGATGTGGCAAATGCAGATGGAATCTTTGCAAGTGAGTGCTTTTCTTATATGAAATTCATTCACATTGTGGAAACTCGTAATATGAAATTCATTGAAAGATTAGATTAAAGCAAGTATTCCACATATGTGTAGATTTCTTTGTAAATGGATAATTGTCATATTGTCTGTCGAAGATGCCTATTGAATCCTAGAAAAATTTCTCGACTCATGCACTAGGGGAGTCGCTGTAGCATGGTGCATTTAATGCTATTCCTGACCACTATTTGTGATTTCGTCTCAGGCCAGTCTTGCTGTTGCCAGAAGGAGTCTTGCTACTGATAATAGTGCAGGCCAACCTGGAAAACTTGAATCTTGTGCATCACCTCGTTGCTATGATTATGAGGACAATGTGGCTTCGGGGTGTCGAACTCCTCGTGGAACCACAGCCATCAAAGTTTCTGGTTCAATTCCTGATTTCAATTCAGGCAGAGAGCCTAGTTGCTATATAAATGCAGTCAGCAATCTGGCAAAGGAATTTGAGCAAAGAACACAGAATTTTGAGGATGACGCCAAACAACAGCTTGAGGTTAAAACAGGGCAATCAGTTTTCAGCATACATCCTGGTGAGGAACTAAGAAAGTTGAAACTAAAGTTTGAGACATGGAAGAAAGACTATAGAACCAGATTACGGGAGACCAAAGTAAGACTCCATAAATTTGGTCTTGGTGAAGTTGAAAGGAGTCAACGCAAATGGTGGGAGAAATTAAGCTCGAGAGGATATTAGACGTTCCATATTTTGATCTTTGATGATGGTGTATATAAATGTGGTCAATGATTCGAGGAATGTATAAGAAATTAGAGAAGCCATCCACTTGCTGGAGGATTGCTGGGCATAGATGGCAGCTGGAATGGTTTATCATTTGCCATCAGGTTAGTGCAATTGGAGAATTATTTTTAAAGTGTCTACCAATTGTCAATAACCTGTATGTTTGTTGGGAAATAGTCCTGTTCGCAGTGTAGATTTAGAATTAGATAATTTGTGTATAAATAAGGCTGAAGCTTGACCTTAACTTGAAAATGAAGGTTGAACTTGGCTACTCAAATTTTGTAAACTCGACTTAACCAAAAATTAGTCATCTTTAAGCTGGATTTCAACAATTTAGTCAAGTTGATGATTCACAATTCCGTATGTCCATTTCTGATGGTTAGGAATGTCAAGCAGGCGTCTCTAGATTTTCTAAATTGTTTTCATATCTTTTATTATAATCATTAAACTACGTGAAAATGGTTGAGCCGAACTCACTAACACAGCATTCAAGTTCTGCTGCTTCTTATCATTTAAGCACTATAACTTAATTGTGACACTGGTTGTCCTGGTAGTTGAGTTAGTGCGAAGTTTGATGGATCCCACATAAATATTGTGGGACTGATGATTGCAGAACAAAAATAAAACTCGATTTACATTACATATCGATGAAGCAATATTTTGTTTAAAAATCTAATTAAGTACTCAAGTGTTAATGGTCCAGGCAGATTTTCCACTCGAATCCAGGAATGGGAAGTATCAAATTTATGATCCTGGCACAAACTTAGTAGCGTAGACCCAGGCATTGTTGGCCACAGGGTTATCAAGGTGGTCCAACAAGTTCTCCAGAGGACCTTTTCCAGTAACAATAGCTTGAACAAAGAAACCAAACATGGAGAACATTGCTAACCTGCCGTTTTTGATCTCTTTGACCTTGAGCTCGGCAAATGTGACTGGATCATCGGCGAGGCCCAAAGGGTCGAAATATTGACCACCAGGGTAGAGGTCATTGCCCTCTCCAACTCCTGGAAGACCATTGATGCGAAACCCTTCAACGAGTCCCATTAGAACTACTTGGAAACCGAGAACTGCTAGGATGCTTTGAGCGTGTACGAGGTTTGGGTTCCCCAAGTAGTCCAGTCCACCCTCTGAGAAGATTTGAGCTCCTGCCTTGAACCACACTGGCTCTTTGAAGTCCACTTTCAGCCATTTCTCAAGGACCTCTGGGGTTATGCAGCCTAGTGCTCCAAGCATTGCCCATCTTCCATGGATCACCTAACAATTGTAAAGTTAGATGTTGTGTTTTGGCATAGCTAATAGCATTCTTAAGAGTTCAGTATCAGTCACCGAAAAACCATGAGTCGATGTTGGTCTAACCACTACTTGTATAAAAAATTCAGTATCAGTCACAGAAAAACCATGAGTTAATATTGGTTTGATCACTGCTTGTATGAAAAAGATATATGTACAAGCACAAAAACATTATTTTCTTCAAAAGTTCGTTGGATTGTGTCTTACAACGTCTCAACTCTCATTTCAGCAAACTCAGTTCTTATAGTCAAAAGAAACTAGCCAGGAGTATTGTCAAAAAGGTAAGAATATTATAGAGAAAAAAGTGGTTACCTCAACTTTTTTTTTTTTTTTAAGTGCTTACCTCAAGAGCCCTGTTCCTAGCAAAGGCCTCAGGATCGGCTGATAAGCCAGCAGTGTCCCATCCATAGTCACCTGGGAATTCGCCGGTCAGGTAAGATGGAGTCTGAGCTGAAAAGGGTCCCAAGTACTTCACTCTGTCAGGTCCGTACCACAAGTCATTTCCCTATTCCGATCACAAAGAAGGATTATTGCCATATGATACGTATCAGCTTCAACAAACTCATCTAAACTTGAGACAGAGTGAGAGAAATGAAGAATAATTACCATGATGTACTTGCCATTGCCCATAGACACAACATCTCTCAAAGAGTTGGCATTAGAGCTTCTTTGGCCAAGAAATGTGGTTGGCCTGAGGATAGTGCTAGAGCTAGCAGTTGCGGCCATTAGCATTGATGACATAGTTTTAATGATTCAGCTCTCTTACAGACACAACCCAGAATAGCCTCTTAAAAGCAGAGAAGATTACATGGAAATATGTGAAAGGGAAGTGCCAATTTTATGTACGAAGGAAATGAGAACACAACCAACGAGTGGCTAAGAATGCAATTGCACTAGTGGTGGGGATCCTTGAGCTCTTAGTAAACCAATCAAAAAGCTACAAAGGATTTTGAAGCATCACCAAACTCATCTACATCTATCCACATGTTATCTTTGTATAAAGCTTTAGATAGTTAATTTTAATATTTCCACTTGGATATTCTTCAATGTGGTGCTCATGCCACAGCTAATTTAACCGGATTACATAGTACTAGATTCTCCATTCTTGTCCTGGGCTCAGCCTCTATGAGCTTAACTTTTATGAGACTGCATCGCTTCGTGTTACTTCAGTACTTGAATTGGATTGGGCATCTGTTAATCGATTTCAGAGAAACAGACGACCTCCATCTCATAATTATCGCTGATTAAATATAATCCTCTTCATAAACATAATTTTAATTTCCACGTTGTGAACAATCAGAGCTTAATTAGAATGTGTTAACGCTGTTCGCACGTCTTTACCTGATGATAGAGTTTCACAAAATTAAAGCTTTAATACTCACTTGGGCCGGGGCGAGCGAACGCAGGCCCCCTCTACCACAAATAATGACGTAGGCTCTCCCAATTTTGGAAGACCTTAGAGAGGCACCCCTCCCTTGTGCAATAGAGACTACCCCTCGAGGCCATAGGCCTTCCTGATCGCCCCTTGACCCCGTCCAGGTAAGTATGTTTCACCGTTTACCTAATACTTGCTTTTTGCACACATTTCTCGCATGCCCAGTATGGGGTTCAAAATTACAATCATGCCTGATATCTAATGAGATGATGTACTCTTCGCTTGCTATATTCCTCTTTGGCTTTCAATTAGCTGCAGAACATACACCTAATTCCACAAGTAGAATAATGGTTTTGCTTGATCCCCAAAAATTAATATCTTTATTATTAGCATTAGTATTGTTATTATTATTAATGTTAGTATAATTATTATAATTATTAGTATTTCTAATATTATGATTATTATTTTTTACTATTATTTATATATATTAGG
>JAOQML010000197.1:44632393-44659076 GCA_027568935.1 Erythroxylum urbanii | reverse complement strand
ATTGAAATAATATTACAATATAATTAATTGAAATATTATTACAATATAATTAATTAATTATATTTTTTCTTTTTTAGCAATTAAATATAACTAATTAAAATATATTAAAAATTGATGTAAAACTAAAATTTAACAAACTTTTTTATCAATATTTTTAACAAATCAACCACTATCAATAGTAATGTTAATCATTCCTTCGTTCTAACCAACCATCATATTTATAATGATTATATCAATTATCATTATCATTACCCCATTTGAACCAACTACCCCCTTAAAATAATCAAATTGATATATCTAAGGTAAATTATTTTAAATGTTCTATTTTTCTAGTTATTTATTAAATATATGTCAACTTTTATTTTTTATTTTATAGCATTATATATCAGCAAAAAATAAAAATTATTTTATTATAGTATCTTCACACCACTTTTTCTATCTTGTCATTTTCGTGTTGCTCACGTCTTTATCAGGTCATCACGTCTTTATCAGGCCACAATTGAATCGACACCAAATAAACTTGTCAGTATTAATTGCCTTTGCCATGAAATCTGCTAAGTTATCTTTGGTATGTAATTTCTGCATATCTACAACTCCTTCTTTGACATTTTCACGAACGAAATGATATTGTACTCATATATTTCTGGTCTTTGAATGAAATATTGGTTTCCTTGCAAGAAGCAAGGCACCCTGAATGTCATAAAATAAAGAAATTTTCTCTTATTTGTGCTCGAGTTCTTCCAAGAGCATTTTCTACCATTCTGCTTCTTTAATAACTTGTGTAACTACTACATATTTTACTTCTATTGTTGACGTAGGAACAATTGATTGTAGTTTTAAAACCCAGCTTACAGTTCCACCAGCAAGTTTAAACATATAACATGTAATAGATTTGCTTTTGTTAAGATCACTTGCATAATCTAAATCAATGCATCCACTGACAATAAAGTCTGATCCTTCATAACATAATGTAACATCTGAGATTTCCTTAATGTATCTTAGGATCCTCTTTACAAAATTTCAATACTCTCTACCATGATTCACCATGCATCAACTAACCACTCCTACTGCATGTGCAATGTCTGGTCTTGTACAAATCATAGCAAACATTAAACTTCCCATTGTTGATGCATATGGTACTTGAGACATCTCTATCCTCTCTTCTTCATTACTAGGACTCATTTTAAAGGATAAATTGAAATTGATAAGAAGTGGGGTAGAAATTGACTTACAATCTTGCATGTTGAAACGTTGTAATATTTTCTTCAAATAATTCTTTTGAGAAAGCCAAATCTTCATATTATTTTTGTCTCAGTGAATTTGCATCCCTATAATCTTGTTTACTGGTCCCAAGTCATTCATATCAAATTCCCTAGCAAAATTTTCCTTTAATTCCTTGAGACGATCTTTGTTAGGGTTTAGGACTAACATGTCATCTACATACAATAGTAAGATAACAAAATCTTGTTCATCAAACCTCTTGAAATATGCACAAGAATCTGCATTGAGTCTGTTTTATCCAAGGCTCATAATGAAAGAATCAAATCTTTTATACCAACACCTCGACGCCTGCTTTAGACCATACAAAGATTTGTTCAACCTACAAACCAAGTTCTCCTTTTCTTTTTCTTTAAAACCTTCTGGTTGGGGCATATAAATTTCTTCTTCAAGATCTCCATAAAGAAAAGTTGTTTTTACATATAAATGTCCAAGATGTAAATCAAATGTAGCACACATTGCTAAGACTACACGAACTGTAGTGAGTTGAACCACAAGAGAATATTTCGTTGAAGTCAATTCCTTCATTCTGAGCATATCCTTTCACCACCAATCTTGCACAATATCTCTCCACTTGATATTCGTCATTTCTCTTAATCTTGAAAACCTATTTATTTCCAATAGACTTTCTTCCATGTGGTAGTGGCATGAGCTCCCAAGCCTTATTCTTATAAAGAGCTTCAATTTCTTCCTGCATTGTTGCCTTCCACAAAGATGCATCTGAGTTACTCATTGCTTCTTGAGGAGTTGATGGCTCCCTTTCCTCTGTCAAAAGACAGTAAGTAACATTACTTTTCCATAATGTAATCAGAATGCCATTGTAGTCACCTTTTTGTGTGATTTGACTAACGAATTTTTGGAACTTCATTTTCAACTGGCTCTTGTGTCTCGTGCTTTGGTATTGCTTCAGAAGAATCTTCTTGTTCAACTTCTCTTCCCACCTTTACAATTGTAGTCTTCGAATTTTCTTGTGAAATGCTATCATCTCCTTCATCCCATTATAGTTGATCTCCTACAAAGACAACATCCCTGCTAATTATAACCTTATAGGTAGTGGGATCTTATAGGGGATACCCTTTTGCTTCGTTAGCATATCCCATGAATATGCATTTCATGGATTTTGGATCCCGCTTTGTAATTTCATGGGCATTGTACATCACGTACACTCGACTTCCAAATATATGAAGGATTAAATAATCAACTGATTTATTAGTCCACATCTCTATTGGTATGTTCAACTTAATTGTAGTTGATAGAGACCAATTCAACACATAACAAGCAGTATTGACTGCTTCTGGCCGAAGTTTCGTCTCTAAGCCTGTAGTTTTTAACATCGTTTTTATTCTTTTTAACAAAGTTCTATTCATCCGCTTTGCCGCTCCATTTTATTGAGGAGTGTATGGTATTATGAACTATCTTTTGATCCCTTCTTGCTTGCAGAATCTTTCAAAATCATCACCAATATATTCTCCTCCATTATCTGTCCTCAAACACTTGATCTTCTTTCCATATTCAAGCTCAATTATAGTTTTGTAGATTTTGAAGACTAGAAACACATCTGACTTCCTTTTGATCGAATGCACTCAGCATCTCTTGGAATAATCATCAGTGAATGACATAAAATAATTTGCTCCTCTTAGGGATGGAACTAGTGCTTGTCATACATCAAAGTAAAACAATTATAGAATAGCCTTGCTTTTAGAATTTGATGTGTTGAATTTCAAATGGTGTAACTTACTTGTAATACAATGCTCACAAAAAGGAAGTGATAATTTTGTAAGTCCAGGAAGTAGTTTATGCTCTGTAAGGATTTTCATTCCTTGTTCAGACATATGCCTAAGTTTTTGATGTTACATCATTACTGATCTTTCACTTGAACTACTTCAAACAACTGATGCTTCAGCTTTCTGCAAAGTCTCTCCCTTTACTATGTATCAATTTGCAGTTATGTTTTCTCCCTTCATAAGTACAAGTGCTCCTCTTATTATTTTAATGATCCCATTCTCACTATTAATCTTGCACCCAAGATCATCCAGATGTCCTACAGACAATAGATTCTTCTTCAGACCCTCCACATATTGCACGTCTTGAATAGTATGAATTGTACCATCATATATCTTTAGCTTGATAGTTCCAATGCATGATCTTTAAGGAATGATCACTACAACTGTACACAGGTCCTCCAGAGATAAGTTCATAATGATGGAACTATTCTCTTTGAGAGGTCATGTGGAATGTAGCTTCTGAGTTAAGAAGCCATACTTCATCAAATTTCTTCCTGCCTTCATTACTTGTTGATGCTTGATAATGTAGAGCATCTCCATTATCGGGACAACTTGTCACTTTTCCTTGAGGATTAGAAATTTTCTTTAAATTCCAACAATCTTTCTTTAGGTTACCTTTCTTGCCACAATTATAGCATTTTAAGTTCTTCTTACTTCTTGATTTTAATCTACCATGATTATAGCTTATAGTATGGCCTCGTTCTGTTGATTTCCCTCTCATCACCATCATATGTTGTGAACATGCCTGCTTGTCTTCCTTATTCTAGCGCCGATTTTCCTCTTCTAGGACAACAGCTGCAACATCATCGAAGACTAGAACATCTATAAGGATATTATTTGTTAGGTTGATGATGGCTTGATCATACGAATTAGGAAAGTTTTGAAGTAGAAGCTCAACATATTAGTTTGGCTCTATTTTACAACCCAACGAAGTGAGTTGAGAGAATAGAGAATTCAAGGTAATGATGTGCTCTGTCACCGAAGTAGATTCCTTCATACAAAAAGTATAGAGTTTCCTCTTAAGAAAAATTTTGTTGTGCAGCGATTTGGTCTCGTACAATTTTATGAGATGATCTCAAATCTACTTTGTCATCTTCTTCTCTTTTATGCTTGACAACACCTCATCTACTAGTGCCAGATGAAGATTTGTAATAACATTCTCGTCCATCTCGTTCCACTTATTATTATCTGTATATTCAGTTGACCTTTCACTTATAGCTGCTAGATAATTATCTTTTCTCAAGATAGTTTTCATTTTTAACTTCAACAGTGAGAAATTACTCCTGTTGAATTTTTCTATCTCAAAATTTCCACCATTGCTTCTATCACAAACTTTTTTGATTAAAGAATCAGCTCCCACTATTTTACGTGAATAGTAACCGTACACGTAAATAATGACCATACACATAAATAGTAACAATATAGGTAATAGTGCCCAGTATCTTCAAATAGTGATCTAACTTATTTTCTAATGTGGAGGATCTGCTATTCAGTGGCAATCACAGAGCATAAGATAAGTAAACTTGCACACTCAAACCATGCTCTGATACTACTTATTGAGAAAATTGACCAGATTAGAACAAGATCACAACAAATAAATTTGAGATAATTGAACACAAAGATTTTACGTGAAAAACTCCTTAAATGAATTATGATAAAGACCACGAACGAGAGTTGAAAAGTTTCACTAAAAGAGATTATAGTAGTTACAGCCTCTCTATATTTTATACAAGAAATACGAGAGATTCTCTGTTAGCCCTCACAAAGTGATACATAGATTTTGGATCTGAAGAATATAAATTTCTGAGAAGGGATGCTTTACAAATGAACTAGGGAAGGCCTATTTATAGGCCTCCCTCACACAGTTTTGGATAGCTAATAATTAGCTATCCAAGTTGTAATTGTTGATTTCCAGCTTCCTCCCTTTTTGACCATGGTAGCTGTAATTGTTAACCATTGCCTTTCATTCCAGCAAGCCAAATAGATGACATAAGAGACCTGTGAGAAAAAGGTCATAACTTGTAAACTTTTTATTAACATCCTACCGATAAGAAACTTCTTTGATTAAAGCTTCTCCGGCATTTGTTACTTTGTTAGCATCTAGTAAGAATTCATTATAACGTATGTTGAATTAATATCTGTGCTTTTTTGCACATTTATATGATTTATTACTTAGGAGTTTATTAGTCAATAAGAATTTGCTATTTGTCTGTTATATAGTCCAAGTTATTCTAACTTTTAAGAGTTATGTTCATGATTTTTTGGAGTTAGTGGTGTAATTAGTTTATATAGATCATGGTTGTTATGAGTCATATTTCAGTGGTATTTTTGTTATGAACTTTTGTTTATAAAAGGGGCAAAGTTGTAAATAAAGGTGTGTGTTTCTAACCATCTATCTTCTTCTTCATATATATTCCTTCTCTGTTTATTGCTTTGTATCTATCAATTGTATCAAAGCTTGAGATCTTAAGAGTGAAACACGTGAGGGAACCAAAAATTTGCTTCCTTCTTCACTTATCAAATGGCCACATAATTCAATTTTGTGTAAGCATCTATCTAACACTTTGATGGTCACTATGACCATTAGAGCATGTTCATGGAGAATTTTTGGCAATCAAGGGAGTATTTTGCAGTTGATGAATTTGGTATTCAAGAGCCACCAGTAGATGTGACTTTGACAAATTCCTATAAAGTTAAAATTGAAGCTAGAAAGCTCAAGGACCTAAAAGCAAAAATTTTCAAGCTATTGATCGTCCCATATTGGAAACTATTCTTTGCAAAGACACTTCTTCAATATATTTGAGACTCTATAAAGAAGAAATATCAAGGCTTTGTCAAGGTCAAAGGTACACAACTTCAAGCCTTAAAGAAGGATCACGAGACACTAATGATAAAGGTTAAAGTATATGTCACCATCTATTTTCCTATAACAAAAGAGATCTATAATAAAAATGCAATTCCTTGGGGAAAAGATGAGTAACGTGTTATAGTAGGGAAGATTTTGCATTATATGAAAAAGGATTTTAATTATGTTGTCTCCTCAATTGAAGAGTTAAAAGACACATATGCACTCTCTTTTAATGAATTGCAGACCTTTTTTATTATTCCATAAACAAAAGTTCAACAGTAAAGGAAAAAGCATTGAAGGCTTCTATCAATACTCATTCTAACAGTTTTTATGAAATATGTAGAGATACCGGTAGAGGAAAGGGAGATAAAGGAAATATAACTACCAACAAGAATTTTAGAGCTAATAATGACCAATTTCATGGAAAATTCAAAGGACATGATCTTGACAAATCTAAGTTACAGTGCTTTATATGTCATAAATTTGGTCATTATACTTACGAATGTTATACTAGGGTGCCTAATAACAAGAAAAGAGAGAGATTTTAAACTTTGTTGAGAATAAGGAAGCGAAAACTTTATGATAGCCATTCAAAACAAAAAGAAAAAAGAGTCATATATTTAGTATATGGATACAAGTTGCAATAACCATAAGAGTGGAAGTAAGTCGTCATTTTCTTATCTAAATGAAGATTTTCACCTTAGTATGAGTTTTGGTGATTTCCCTACTGCTAAAGTGACAAGAAAAGGTGACTTTAAGATAACAACCAATAATAATTTTGTGAAAATGATCTGATATGTTGGGTATTCTTGAATTGAAGAGTGACTTGTTGAGTGCTGATCAGTTGCAAGAAAAAGGTTATGTTATCAATATTAAAAAGGCCCTTATGAAATTTATGATCTTAATAGATGTGCTATTTAGTTATTCAAAATGAATTCAAATAGTTTGTTTCCATTGAAGATTGAAAGTACTTAATCAAGTTGGATGGCTGAAATGAAAGATCCGTCATGGTTGTGGCATTTGTTTTATAACCATTTGAAATTTGGTAAATTGAGGACTCTCAATAGAAGAACACGGTGATAGAGCTTCCTCAAATTACAACTTATTCCCAATTTCATATATAATGTATTGTTAGCAAACAACCTCATTCTTAATTTCCCAAAGGAAAATTAAGGAGAGCAAAGGAAATGATGAAGTTGGTGCATTCCGTTATTTTTGGTCCAATAATACTGTCTTCCAATGGAGGTAAAATATACTTAATTACCTTCATTAATAATTTTTAAATAAAAATTTAGGTCTATTTTTTATGGGAAAGTTTAGAAGCTTCCTCTGTATTTAAAAGTTTTAAGGCTTGTGTGGAAAATGAAGCAGGAAAGACTATTAAGACCTTTAAATAGATCATGGCAACAAATATTGCTTATAACAATTTGAAAATTTTTGTGCAGAGCATGGGATCTGAAGAGAGCTTACAACTGTGTTTACACTATAACAAAATATTGTTTTTAAAGAGGAAAAACTAAACTAATCTCAATATAGTGAGAAGCTATTGGCAAGGGGAATAGTTTAGAAGATCTTTTAACTAAAAGTAGTGGATTGGAGCATTTATATCTTAAAAAAAGTCCAACTTTTTCTATTTAAAACATGAAACTAAAAGAGGCTTAGAGTGGGACAAGACCAAATACATATCACTTTAGAAGCTTTGGATATATTAGGTATGCTTATGGGCAAAGAAACTTGATGATAAGGCTAAAAAATGCATCTTTCTTAGTGTAAGTAAAGCATCCAAAGAACATAAATTATTTAATCCACTAAAAGAGAAGATTGTGACCTATAAGAACTTTATTTTTGATAAAAAGAATACTTAGGATTGGAATAGGTAGCATCTTATCCAAGTCCTCTGTGACAATAATGTTGAATATGAGCAACTTAGAACATCTTGTATGCCTAAAAGTTTTTTTTTTAAAAAGTAACTTTAGTAGCCACTAAAACTTTAACAACATCCTATGTATTTAATAAGGAAGAAGCTCAATTTCTTTATCTTGTTATAAGTAAGTCTTGCTTAAATAAAAGATTACGAGGTAACTAGATTATTAGAAAATCCAATAGCTCACTTTACTTTGTTTTCATATTGTGAATCTAAACTTTTCAAAGTGTCATCCAAGAAGAAAAATGACAAAAAGCAACAGATGAAGAGTCCATGTCATTGAAAGGAATGATACTTGAGAGATATCTGATCTACTAAATGAGAAATCATTGGTGTAAAATAGGTCTTTAAAACAAATATGAAAAAAATGTGAAGTTCACAAATGCAAAGAACACTTGGTGACTAAATGATACGTGCAATAATATTAGGTTAACTATATAGAAGTTTTCTCTTCGGTTGCAAGACATGACACAATTAGGTTGTTGGTTCTATTAGCAGTATAGACTTCTTGTTTGATTTTCCAACTTGATGTTAAAGTGACATTCCTACATAAGCACTTGGAGGAACTGGTATTTGTTAAAGAACCCGCTGGTTATGTTAAAGTTAAAAGTGAGCATAAGGTTTATGGATCGAAGAAAGCACTTTATGGGAAAAATAAGTTATAAGCTTGGTATAGTTACATTGAGACTTACTTCTTAAGGTTGGTTTCATGAAATGTCTTTATAAGTATACATTATTTGTTAAGATTGAAGATAAAATGCTCATAGTCTACTTACGTCGATGATCTTAAATTTACCAAAAAATGCATTGCCATGTTTGAGTTAAGAAGTTTATAATGAGTTTGAAATCTCTAATTTTAGTATGAAGCATTACTTTCTAGGCATATAAGTAGTGAAATTAAAAGATGGGATCTTTCTCTCCTAAAAGAATTATATAGGAGAAAATTTGGACAAGTTTTGATGAAGGATTGTAATATAACACTCCAATTGAGCGTGGCTTGAAGCTATACAACGATCATGAAAGGAAGAAGGTTGATAACACGCTTTTTAAGCAAATTGTGGGTACTTTTATGTATCTAACTATAATAAGACTAGACATAATGTATGTTGTAAGCTTGATCTGCAAGTATATAAAGAATCCTATAGAAATTCATTTGTTAGCATCTAAAAGAATCCTTCATTACTTGAAATGAACTAAAGGCTTTAGGTTATTTTACATGAAAGATGAAAAGTCTAGTTTGATGGATTTATTGACAATGATTATGCAACAGATTAAGATGGTATAAGAAGCACTTCAAGTCATGTTTTTATACATGGGATAGGTTATATTTTGTGATCATCTACAAAGCAACCAATTATAACTTTGTTAAGTACAGCAGCTAAATTTGTTGCAGCAACAAGTTGTGCTTTTCAAGACATTTAGCTAAGGATAATTCTTGAGGAGCTTTATCCATCTCCTCAAAATGCACCGCTTGCGTTGGCACTGCAACTTCCGCTGCCGTGATCCGGAGGACTCACCCTCTCTTCTAACCATCACCACCGTTACTTTGAATATCAACCTCTCCATCGCCACCACCCTCTTCCTTCACCGTAACCCCCTGATAGGCCCAAATCCTCTCCTCCTCTTACTATCTGTCCGCTCCATACATGCTCTTAGCTTTCTCGGAAAGCCCAACATTAAGTGTGCCTCCTGGTTCAAGGAAACATTTCAAGACCAAGTTTAGTGAGACCCAGAAAAGAATGCTCAATTTAGAAGTGAGATAAAAGATTCAGTGTAGGAATTCTACCTTAAAATCAGGGTCGATAGGATAAATAAATAAATAAAGTTAATTTATTATATTAATAAAATTTAGAGTTAAATTATATGGTTTAAATATATTAATTTGATTTAAATATTTCAATTTAAATACATGAGTCTTATATTGTTACGTCAGATTTATGCGACTATACGGGACTTATATTAATATTAAATGTTATAAATATATGCCACATCATCGTTAACTTGGCATAAACTTAAAGGCGTTATACTTCTGTAACTTTTTGTGTTAATTTGAATTTGATTTAATTTATATTCTCTTGGTTAAATTTGTCACTTGGGGGTAAACTTTAAAGGTTAGATATACCCTTTTTATCAGCGCTAAAACCCTGGTTGACAAGCTTAGGACATTTCTGTCTCTCTCTTTACAACTGACATTGTCATTCTATTTTAGTTTAGGGCAAACCGGCAAAGCTCGAAGAAGGAAAAAAGCATTCGTCAGATAGGATTGTAAGTGCTAAGTAGTGAGGAAAAGAGGAGTGGATGATGGAGCTGCTCCGTTCTAGTCTCTCTCGGGTTCGGATCCCCGAACCCTCGAATCGCATCTACAAGCAAGAGTGCTGTGTCTCTTTCGACACTCCGGTATTTACATTCTTTGGAATTTTCTACTTCTATTTTCTGTTTGGTTCCCAAGAATTTTCTTTCTTTGAGATTTTCTTGCAACTAATACAACTATTTTTTTCCGTTTCTTTGATGGGTTTGAATAATTGTGGATTCTGTTTAATAAATTTTAGAGGTCTGAAGGTGGGTTGTTCGTCGACATGACCACCTTTCTTGCTTTTGGGAAGGATTATGTGGGCTGGAACTATGAAAAGACTGGAAACCCCGTGTATTTGCATATCAAACATACTAACAAGCCACTTCCTGAAGATCGCCCTTCCAAGAAACCCACTATCTTGGCTATAGGTACGTGATTTCAAGTCAAGTTGCTGCCTTTTGAACTGATTTACGTAACCCGTATGATCTGTCAATATGTAGGTGTTGATGGAGGGTTTGAAAATGATGAACCTGGATATGATGAAACTCACAGTGTAGTCATTTTGCCCGACTATGTTAGTTTGCCATTTCCTTCAGTGGAGCTGCCTGAAAAGGTCCATATTGGTTGTGCTTTGCCAATGTTATGAATTTCCGTTATCTGAAATCAAGGCCTCAATGTGTTAACCACTTTTCTGAATGCTACAGGTAAGGTTGGCCGTCGATGCTATTTTAATGGCTGAGGGTGCAGAGCGAAAAGAGACACTTGCTACTTGGACAGCTGATAAGAAGCAAGTAAGTGCATATGCTATGAATTTACAACAGATTGACAATGGTGTTATTGTTCCCCCTTCTGGTTGGAAATGTGCGAAGTGCGAGAAAAAAGAGAATCTGTGGCTGAATCTTACCGATGGCACTATCCTTTGTGGGCGGAGAAATTGGGATGGAACTGGTGGTAACAACCATGCCGTTGAATACTACAAAGAAACAGGCTATCCCCTCTCAGTCAAGCTTGGGACAATTACAGCTGATTTGGAAGCAGCAGGTAACACCATGTTGTGTGTGAGGAAGCCATAATGTTCATACCATATATCATGCAAGTTCTATTTTCAATAATGATGGACGTAATGAAACAGTGCATTTCCTTGAGTAGATGTATTTTGGTTGGACATAGAAATATTAAGGGTACCAATCAGTATTAGATGACAATAGTCATTGAATGTGGCATGGTTATGAAAAATAAAATTCAATAACGGTTCTCAATTATGTATGACGTGTTCTTGTAGCAATTCCAAGTATAGGGGACTGTTTTTAATACTGAGAGACATATATTAAACTCATAAGTTGAGATAGGATGCACACGACTTAAAAAATGATTTCTCTAGAGATTGGCCAAAAGGTTTAACTCTCCAACTTAACATGCTTTATATTTATGTGGCAAATTAAACTTGTCATTTGGAATAGCAGAGAAACTTTAGTCGTTGGAGTTTATTTTCACTTGTTGAGTGATTATTACATAATCTTTCAGTTGAGATCTGTTGGATGCATTTTCCTGGAACTCATGAACATGACGCATTGTGGCAGCTCAGATGTTTTCTCTTATCCAGAGGATGATAGTGTTCTGGACCCATTATTAGCCCAGCATCTTGCTTTTTTTGGCATTGACTTTTCTTCACTGCAAAAGGTAAGTTTTGACATGGTCTGCAATATCAGAGGGGATATCTATTCATTTCAATTTTTGGTGCAGAAAATGTGAAATTTGATACTTGTTGCCAAATGATTGAACATTTAGTTATTTATCTGGACTACACAAGGGAATTTAAATTGGATCATTTTATTTGTTTGAAGTTCTGATCTGTTCATCCTTTGTTAGGAGGCTCTTAAAAAGTTGGTGAGAAAGGACTCATGATGCATATGTATATTTTCTGTTAATAACTTGGTGAAAGGTTAACCAAGGAAGTAGTTTATGTTGACAGTGAAGAGAGGTTGAATACGGTGGTCATTAATTTGGTGTCCTAATGCAATTAATACTTGAAGAGATAGAAAGGGAAAGGGAAATCAATGATAGTAAAATATAAAAGACATAGGTCCATTTCTGTTTGTAGAGGACAGAGGTACTCTTTTTTAACATGGCAACATTTAGGACCTGCTAGCTAATATCACTGTATGGTCATAGCTGTGAAGTTTTTCTTTTTCACTTCCGATATTTTAGTCAACAGTCCAGCTTTGATGTTTTTGATGTCTTTTATATCATATCTCCAGTTTGGTGAGTTTGTTGTGTTTGGTTTGCTGGAAGCATGAATTTTTATTAGGATAACTAGATAACATTATGACATCTTTTCTGATGTAATCTCGGTTACATTTCCCCTTGTACCTTCCTGGTCAATCATGATAATCAGATTTTGTTGGAAGCTAAGATTGTTCTGTTTGGTTTTAGACTGAAATGACTACTGCTGAAAGGGAACTTGACCAGAATACCAACTTTGATTGGAATCGAATTCAAGAAAGTGGGGAGGATGTTGAACCAATTTTTGGACCAGGATATATAGGGCTTGTGAATCTTGGAAACAGGTAATTTGTGTAGGAAAGTGCTTCCAGAAACATGACACTTTTGTTCTCTTCTTTCTAATATATCCTTCTTGCAGTTGCTACATGGCTGCAACTATTCAAGTTGTGTTCTCAACAAATTACTTCTGTTCAAGGTCAATGCTTATATTCTTGTTTGTCTCTGTGTATAAATGAGTTTGTGAATGTTAAAATCAACTTAACTATGTTATGTTATTAACGCATGCATATTGGTTGTTTGATCCTTCTGTAAGCAGATACTATGCGACTCAAAGCTTAAAAATGGCTTTTGAGATGGCTCCAGCTGATCCAACTGTGGATTTAAATATGCAATTGTAAGTAACTTACATATTATGATCCAAACTGTTTGCCTTATCTGTTCCTATTAATTTCTCTCTTGCTCTTTCTCTGTTATTACCGTTACTTCTTTTACCATCTCAAATGTGTTTGTATTTCCTTTGTCTTTTTCAAGTATCTTGGTTGGTCATATATCACACCAACTATTTTACTGAACTTAATGAATGAGAACATTGTCATATTGCTGATATACTTTGGTCCTCTCTTTGATGATTTGTCGTTATATGACAGAACAAAACTGGCGCATGGATTATTGTCCGGAAAATACTCAGTTCCTGCACAGGAGGCATGGCCAATGAAACATTCTATCATCCTTTATGCTACTAGTTTCTTAATATTTTTTTGGTTTTTCATTTTTATATGTCATCCAGAAAGATGATAAGGTGAATGAAGCAATGTGAAGAAATTTGACCCCTAACTGTAACCTTTGTGTCCAGCTGGAGTGGCTGGTGACTAAGTATTGTAGTCTAGGAAATTTTTTTTAACAGCATCAGATTATCTGATAAGCTTCTTTTAACAATATTTTTGACTTTTGTTTGCTTTTCGAAAATTTATGGATTTAGATATTAATTTCAGTGTATACCCAATGGAAATTTTAACTTATTTTGCAAGTTTAGACTTAATGAGGTACAATGTGCTTGCCTTGTATATGGTTGATACTTAAATCTCTCTTCTTTTTTTTTTTGATCTACTCCCGTCAAATAACAGAAACAGGAAGGGATACCCCCACGCATGTTCAAGTCTATCATTGCTGCCAGTCACCCAGAGTTTTCATCAATGAGACAGCAGGTATGCTTATTATAGTACTCAATCAATTATTTCAATGGTAACTCTCCTTTTGTAGACCTGAATTACTTGCATTTGATGAACATATGTTTAAGAGAAGGAGGAGCAGATATACCCATAATATTTAGCCATTTGAAAGTTGTTTGGCAAAAGGTGAGGGGAACAAATGTTGTTTCATTCATTTATTTTTCCTTTCTCATCTCTTATTTGCATCTTGTTTGTCTTTCAAACCAATTGGAGTGACACAGAGAACATGATGGTTTCATGGATGCCTTTGATATTGCAATTCCATGACCATGAAGAATAAACAGAGTTCCAAGTCTTTGTGAAAGGAACTTTGCAGATAAATTATGTTTTCTCTTTGTTTCTTATTGGTGACAAGTGATTTTAGTTTTCATCCTTCATTTTTTCTTTTTCTTTCTTGGGTGGGGAAGGTAGTTATTATACAAGTACAGCTTCTAGGAGAAATGAAGATTCTTCAGGAAGTGATATAGTTAGGATTTAGGAATATGAACAAGATACTTGTGGTTAGGGTTCACGATATCGGCTAGCCTGAAAGCTTGAAAGGCCTGATCCCCCGCTGCCAGAATGTTTTTGTTTTGATATAACTGACCATAACAATGTTGTTTTGATCTATAGGTTTCAAAATCTAAAGACCCGAAAATGACATCATTGTGGTGCTTGGGCCGGACTCAGGCTGCTGGTAATTGGCATCAACCCGGCCCAGCCCATTGCTTCCCTTCTTGTGGTTGAACCTGAAGAGCATTTTGTCTGTAATTATTAACTTATGGTTGAGAAAGAGAGGAGTTCATTTCAAGTAGACAGATTTAAAATGATTCATCAAGATGCTGAAGATTATGTCCAGTCTCTATAGAAGGAGGATTTCTTCAGGAAACAATGCATTTTGGATGATGCACATTGTTTTCCATAACTAATACATATCGTGGTTAGGAAATGCTAAAATGATTACGACCAGTCATAGTAATAACAATGTTGTCATATTTTATAATCAATTGTACAAACTAGGATTTGTTGGAGAAATATAATAACCCTTAACCGATGATGTTTTGATTGATATCCCACCTCCACTTTTATGTAGGATGCATTAGAGTTCTTCCTACATTTCCTTGACCAAGTTGAACGTGCTAATGGTGGGAGACCCGAGTTGGACCCTTCTAGGAGTTTTAAGTTTGGTATTGAAGATCGTATCTTGTGTTCATCTGGAAAGGTTGCTTATAATAGAAGACTTGACTACATTCTTTCTCTGAATATTCCATTACACGAGGCCATCAATAAAGGTCTGGTTTCCTCTCTGTTTTTCCTATTTATTTTTAGGCATTGTTATTAGTTAAATAGGTCTGCCAACGTTCCACATTTCTCTTTTGTGAATTCAGATGAACTAGAAGCTTTCCAGAAATTGAAAGCAGTAAAATTATCAGAAGGGAAGGATGTGTAAGTAGTAGTAGTTTGGTGTCAACTTTTGATATTTAAATATTTTGTCTTACCACACCAACTATGACAGGTCTGGTGATGTTATTGTACGACCAAGGGTTCCTTTAGAAGCATGTCTAGCTAACTTTTCAGCTCCAGAGGAGGTTCAAGATTTTTATAGCACGGCATTGAAGGCTAAGACCACAGCACTAAAGTAAGATTCGTAATATTATCAGATTCATAAAAAAGTAGCAAAGGGTAGGCTAATGATACTTTAGTAGCAAACTGGTGGAAATATTGTTCATTCCACAAATTTTTACTGTGCTGCAGGACTGCTGGGCTGACTTCATTTCCAGATTTTCTTGTGTTGCATATGCGAAAATTTGTTATGGAAGAAGGCTGGGTGCCAAAAAAGCTCGGTAAAGTCTCTCTTGGCTTCATTACTTGTCTTGCATTTGTTTCTCTTAAATCAAGCCATACCAAAATGTTACTTTTGCTAATCGAGTGTCACATGCAGATGTCTATATTGATGTTCCTGATATAATAGATATTAGCCACATGCGAAGCAAGGGCCTTCAGCCTGGGGAGGAGCTGCTACCTGATGATGGTAGTTGACATACTTTCTGGAGATTTTGAATTCAGTGCTATTTTTATTTTGTTGAAGGTGCACAGAAGATTTGCATTCATAGCTTAATTTCATTTAGTCTCTTATGGTTTGGCCTTATGGTGTAGAATTAAGAGAAACTCACTACAGGGAATTAGTGAACCTTTTTTAACCCTCCTCTCCCATTGAGCCACTATGCTCAATGGTTATTTGTTACTTCATCATATGTATTACTGAAATAATTGGTAGTGATGCATCATTACCTGTAGGATTGTCCTGGAACTGTTATCAATATTTCCTTGCATCTCAACCTTTTAATCTTTTTATTCACATTTACTTTAGGTATGGGGTGGAAAGGGTGAAGGGGATGACATGTCCTAGTTATTGCAGGATGCTGCTTTGAAGGAAGTTGGCAGTGTTACAGATGTAGGATGAATAGCAGATATGTCAGCTAGTTAATATAACTCACGTAAATTGAAAGCTCTGGGTACTCAATTTTTGTTATGTTTGCTGCACTTCAAATTTTATGTCTGAATTTCAGCTGGTTAGGTTTCCTAGAATTTCAATTCAGGATTGCTGGATTTTTAGTAGAGAAAACTAAACAATGAATACATATTCTAAAAATTTTCTCAGAACCCTAATTCTTGTTTCATTTTTGAACTTTAAGTCATTCTGCATCAAGTTACCATGCGTTCGTTTTGCTTTATCCCTGTTCTTATACGATTTAAAAATTTTCGTATATCATTAAAATTTGACTCCATATATTTGATCTGCCTTGTTCTTGTCGTGTTTTCTTTTTCGCTCAACTTTTGTATGTTAGGACTTTGAGAAATTTGCCCCGTCTTTATGTGTGTTTAAGGAGCACATTCTCTTATTTCTGTTGGCGTTTGATTGCATTGCCAGAAATATTCTTAAGGGGTGAGGTATCCTATCCTTAGATCCTTGGTTTTATATGAATTTAACTATCCTTAAATCCTTGGTGTTTTATGAATTTAACTATCCGCAGTTGATCCTTGGTGTTATATGAATTTAACTCTCATTAGTTGTTTCTGAACCTTTTGATATTGTTTTCACCTTGTAGTGTTTTAAGACGGTGTGCATGATGTATTAGAACTTCAATGCTAGGATGTAAATTTCTTGCGGGTTGATGGTAGATCTATTCTTTTATTTCCTTTTCTGTTTGGAGGAGCTGATAATGTCATTTGATGCTATAATTATAATTCACAGTCCCTGGCAAAGAGGTGGAAGTTGTGGCCAGTGAAGATATTGTTTCTCAGCTTGTCTCAATGGGCTTCAATCATCTCCACTGTCAGAAAGCTGCGATTAACACCTCAAATGTTGGGGTAGAAGAGGCAATGAATTGGTTGCTTTCTCACGTGGACGACCCAGGTATCTAAGTTCCATTTTTATCTTGAGAAGATCAATTTTCGGCGAAGCAAACAGTTCTTTTGAAACAGGCTCTTCTTGAGTGGTGAAAATTGTGTCAAGTATTTTACTGTTACATTTCTTAATGTTAGATGCTTTTATTCTTTCAGATATTGATATTCCTATTTCCCAAGGGCTGCATGGAGTTGAAATCGACCAGTCAAAAGTTGATAAATTAATCTCATTTGGTTTTCAAGAAGCAGTTGCTCGAAAGGCGCTCAAGTCTTCAGTAATCTTCCCTTTCTTTCAGTTGCTTTTGGGAGGAAAAGCGGGTTAATTAACAATTTTACAGGCACAAATTCTTGCATTATCAATTACCATTTTGTGTGCATGTTGCAGGGTGGTGATATTGAGAAAGCAACAGATTGGATATTCAGCAATCCTGATGCTTCTCTTTCATCTGATATGGATGCCACCTCATCAATCACCGCACCTGCTTCAAATGATGCAGGATTGCCAGATGGAGGAGGCAGTTAGTTTCTTCACCTTGATCTTGTTCATTGGCTCTCAACATTTTTATATATCCTCAGAATATTCAATTGTTACATGACCATAACTCTTAAAATTAAGTAGCTTAATTTGCTCTTCTCTTGATTGTATAGGTAGGAGCTTAAGCCTTTTAGCTTTCTGCATTTTCTACATGTATTTCTTAACGCTTTAGTATATGTGTTAGTAAAATTTAGAAATGATTCTGTTTTAATTCTGAAGTCCTGTTGACTGCTGAATACATTGTTGTGGTAGAAAATGATATCACAATTTTAATCACAGTGGTGGTGTTTTTGCTGCAATTAAGTTTGAAATTGTTGAAAGTTTATTTTGTTCCCTGTGACTGCTGAATAGATTGTTGTGGTAGAAAAAGGAATCACAACTTTAATCATAGTGGAGATGTTTTTGTTGTAAATCAGTTTGAAAATGTTGAAAATTTGCTTTTTCCCCTTGATTGAACATCGGCTGTAATTTCTTTCACTTTAAAACTGACATACTTGTAACTTCATCTTGCATGTACTGTTAATGTGATGAAGGTGGATAATATTGCTGCTTACAACTCAAAAGTATGTTCAACCAAAATCCTTGTTTTTGTGCCCTTATGCAGGATACAGGCTTTTTGGTATAGTGAGCCACATGGGAACATCTACCCAATGCGGCCATTACGTTGCACACATCTTCAAAGATGGTAGATGGGTGATTTTTAACGACAGCAAGGTTGGGGCTTCCAAAAACCCTCCAAAAGACATGGGCTACCTGTACTTCTTTGAGAGGCTTAACAACTGAATTAGCTTAAGGGATATACTTGAACAACTGAGGATTCAATTTTCTGTCCTGAAAATACATGGCAGTCGGCGAATTCATTTGAATTTATTTCAGCAGGCGTGCGGCCTGGGATGGTCGACATGTAATCTGTTGCTGTTGGCCTGAAATGTTTTTGGTTCCAGCAGCCTTGTTCATTGTCTGCCTGGAGCCCAGCGCAGGGCCATTATCATATTATACCTTGAAACTTTTGTCTGGGCATATTGAAACACCCTTTACAGACAAGCAAATAGGACAAATGGTCTGTATCAGGATAATGTCTTGTTTCCGATTTTGACAATGAAACCGTGCTTTTCCCCTCATGAAAAATATTTCAGCAGCAGCATCTTTTTCAGTTTTCCATACTCATCAGCTCATTCTGCATAGATTTTAATTGTCATGAGCACCAGGAAAGGATTCCGTTGGTCCACGAGATCAAAAGGGCCTTGAGGGTTTCAGCAGAGCTAAAGGATGGTCACTGAAAACATTATATTTTACATCAATGAAACACATCTTTGCAACCGAAACTAGACTTGCAAGTTGCAACTATCATTTTGATTTCCGTTTACTTGCAAATAAATTTAACTACGATAATAAGTAGCTTCATTTTCATTAGATTACCTAAAATTTTCTCACCCTTTTAAAACCCCTTGGAACATCTAGTCACTTTTAAATATACCACGAATATACTTTTACTTCCAATTGTACAACAATCATTTGACCATGAAATTTGTACATAATTCTCAAATATAAATGTTTATTGAAGTTTGTATCTAAAACATAGAAACCGGATTCTCTTGTACACATAATGGATCTTTCTTTATAGAGCTGAATTGATGTTCTACATTTTTGTGTATTAAAGCTAAAATATCAAAATTTTTGAATTCATTAGAATTTTATGTCCTTTCAAGCAATAAACTTGATAGTTGGTAGTGTTGAGACAATACACACATAAAGACAATCAGACTACTACAACATAATCACTGTTATAATTTTCAGTTTTCTTTGTATTGTGTACTCATCTTTATTTCAAGTTTTTTTATAGCTTGTACTTTTTCTTTGCCTAAATCAAATTGTCTCTTTAATTCAAACCTTATTTCGACACTCTTTTGCATTTTAGTAGCTTAGAGTTTCATTTTCTAAGTTTTTCGAAGCCCACTCAAATCATTGATAAGAAGTTAGGTACAAGTTCTAAGAGAATTTCTTCCTGGTGTGCCTAAACTTGAGGTTGATCATAAAAAGAAAACAATAATTTGACACGCCTAGTGAGACACCATTCTGCATATGAGGAATGAGAAATAAATCATTGTACCTCCAACCTTGGAGGAAGAAGTCCTTACTACAATAGGGAATAAAGGTTTTATATCCCAAATGATTGAGAATCTTGAGAAGGCAACATCGTCTTTGTTGACTGTCCAACCCTATTTTGAGATCTTGGATAATATGATGGAAAAGATCACAATAGGTAGACATCACCTCTAAAAGATAAAGATTGTGTGAGAGGATCATCTGAAAATAGTAGAGATCTTTGTGGATAAGGATGTATCATTCCTAGATATATCTAATCTTTTATTTTGTTAGTTAGGATGTAGATAAATCATATCAGATAGAGTCTTATTTGGATGAAGATGTCATCTTATTGAATAATGTGAAGTAATCTAATTAGGATAAGATGTGATCTAACTAGTTGAGTTCGATTAGGATTCTGAAGCTATCAAGCTAGAGGTGCCTATAAATAGCTGAGTCTTGGTCTAGGCGAACATGAGATAGAGAGTGCGTTCACAATGACTAAAAGTTAGGAAAAATAGTGAGATGGCAATGAGGGTTAGATTCTCATCCTTGTTTGGTTTGTTTTTGGGATTGGTTTGATGGTTTGTTAAATGTGATATCAACTTTGGTTTTAATCCTGAAACATTGTGAGATAACTTGTTGTTGTGAGGGGTGAGAGATCAACTTTTTTTTTTTCTCTAAATCCTTATTGAGTTTAGTTGATTTATTTGTCAGTTTGTCTCACAGTTTTTTCCTTCTACATTGGAGGGTTTTCCATATTAAATTTTGGTGTTTATGTCATCGTTTAGTTTCTTCTCATATTTTCCTGTTGCTACAAATTGAAGAGTTATTTCTTGTCATTAATATTTCGTTGATCTTTTAGAGAGTTATGTATTTGTCTTCCAACAAGTGGTATCAGAGTCATTCTAATGGAAGGTAGAAGTAGCTCTATAATCAAGTTAACGTTATCAAGTTACTCGATTTGGAGGCCCATGATGGAGGACCTTTTGTATTCGGGGATCTCTTTGATCCTATTGATGTAGACAGAGGTGTGAAGGATGATCAAAACCTAAAAAGAGGTCGAGCAAAAAATGGGAAAAGATGAAGCATAAAACTCTGGGCATTATCAGACAATGGATTGATATTAGCATATTCAACCATGTGTCTCAAGAAATAGATCCTTTTGAGTTATAGAAGAAGCTAGAAAGTCTATATGAAAGGAAGACTGCTCGTAACAAGAACTCTTTAATTAAGAGGCTTGTGAATTTGAAGTTAAAGGCTAAGAAATCAATTTCGGAGCGTCTAAGTGATTTCCAGGACATAATCAACAAGCTTACAATTATGAAGATCATTCTTAATGATGAGTTACAAGCTTTTTCCTGTTGAGTTTATTACCAGATAGCTGGGAGATGCTACCAGTGATGATTAGCAACTTAGCTCCTGAAGGTATGATTTCTTTGGATGTAAGCAAATAAAATATGTTTAATGAAGAAATCAAATAAAGGAGATTGAAGCTGACAACGTGTAGGCTTTTGTGACAAAAAGTAGGGGAAGGAATAAGAGTAGGGGTCCCAATGGTCATAGCAAGTCTAAAAATAATTTAAAGTTCAAAGGTGACAAAGATGTGAAGACGTGCCACTATTTCGACAAGCCAGGACATATTAAGGGGTCCTGTTATAAGTGGAAGAGGGATCAACAAAAGAAAGCTCACAAGGATGACGATAATGATAAGATTATAGTTGCAACTGCTTTAAGTATGGATAATGAGGTGTCGCTAATTTGTCAACTAGTGAATGCTTCCATGTCAACAATGTTGGTTCAAAATGGTTGTTCGACACATGAGCATCTTATCATTGTGTTCTAAAGAATGACTACCTCTCAAGCTACAAAATTAGGGATTTTGGGACTGTCAAGATGAGAAACCAAAGTTTCACTAAGATAATCGGTATGGGTGATATCCAAGTTCAGACAAACATCAAATGCTTATTGACCTTGAAAGATGTACGATACATCGCTGACCTAAAACTGAATATGTTATCGACGAATGTGTAAAATTAAGAAAGGTTTCACTGCACTTTTGGGATAGCAAGTGGAAACTATCCAAAGGTGCAATGACAATAACCCAAGGAGAGTTATCTTGCTCACTGTATAAGACACACTTAAAGGTATAAGGTAGTGGAGAACTATACACAGTCAGAGGAAACTTCACCAAATATGTGGAATCGATGATTGGGACACATCAGTGAGAAATGATTAAAGTTGTTGGCTGGTAAATCCTTTATCCCAGTTAAGAACTCTCAACCATATAATCCTTGCAATCATTGTTTAGCTAGAAAGCAACATAAAGGCTCTTTATGATAAAATCTGCAAGGAAGTTAGAGTTATTAGAGTTGGTGCATTCAAATGTCTATGACTCTATTGAGGATAATGAGTAGGGGACAATGAGATACAATAGCTAATGAAACACAGATTTGAAAGTCAACATGGAAGAAAAGGCCTTTTAGAAGATATCTAAGTTCTGAGTACTTGTTACTTACTGTTGAGGGGGAGCCTGAAGATGTGCAAGACGTTGCATTTTGTTAAGACGTCTGATATTATTGGTTGAGGTCTGTGATAGAAGAGTCATTAATGTTGAAGAAGGTTCATACAGATTTGAATGGTGCTGATATGCTAATTAAAGTGGTTCCTGGAAACAAGCATGAGCTTTGTTGTAAAGTTGTTGGGATGAATCTTAAATAAATGATAGAGAATAACATGTGTTCACCATATTTGGGGTCGAGAGGCAGATTGTTGAGTGTCCAACCCTATTTTGAGATCTTGGATGATGTGGTAGATAAGATCATAGTAGATAGACATCACGTTTAAAAGATAAAAGATTATATAGGAGGATCATTTGAAGATAGTAGAGTTCTTCATGAATATGGATGTATCATTCTTGGATAGATGTAATCTCTCATCTTGTTAGTTAAGATGTAGATAAATCCTATCAGATAGAGTCCTATTTAGATGAGGATGTCATCTTGTTGGATAATATGATGTAATCTTATTAGGATAAGATGTAATATAGCTAGTTGAGTTCAGTTAGGATTTCGAAGCTATCAAACCAGAGGTGCCTATAAATAGTTGAGTCTTGCTCCAAGTCAACATGAGATAGAAAGTGCAGTTATAACGTCCAAAAGTAAGAAAAAAAATGAGAAGACAAAGAGGTTTAGATTCTCATCCTTGTTTGATCGTTCTTGGGATTGGTTTGAGCGTTTGATAATTGTAATATCAACTTTGGTTTCAATCCTGAAACTTTGTGAGACAACTTGTTATTGTGAGGGGTGAGCAATCAACTTTTTTTGTAATCCTTATTGAGTTTAGTGGATTTATTTATCGATTTGTTCAGTGATTTTTTTCTCTCTACATTGGAGGTCTCTACATTGATCATTTAGAGAGTTCTGCATTTGTTTCCCAACAACCTTTAACTAACTCTCCAACTGGAAAAAGTCCAAAATTGTTGCAACCATCAACATGAATATAAATGAAATTCTATAATTTAAGTCCAACTCAGCTTTGCAATTAAGGTAATCAAAATAATGATAGATAAGGTGAATAAACTTTCTTCCACTTTGGTATGAACCACTAGGAAGAATTCTCCTTCTTTAGCAAAGCAAATCTGCGAAGCTTGGAGAGCATCCTGTGTCAAATGCGATAAAAATTAGCAAATACAATCACCTCCCAGTTGCTTTATCTGTGGATGAAAAATATGTTTCTCCTCATAAAAGAGAAGATGTTCCTATGGCACATCTGTTGTTAATTGTGAAAATAGCCAACAGTTAGTTTGGCTCTAAACTCTTGGCAGGCAAGGATTTGGTGTGGAAGCTAAAACTAATAAACCACAATATGATTTAGAGGATAATATTGTGGCTGTAAACAATAATCCTGTTATTGCTTTTCCGTAAATGGGATTGTAAGTTAATATGAAAGATGTCAGAGAAGCCGTTCAAGAACTGTAGTCCTGGTTTAATGAGGCTTGTTGTTTGGAATTATATAAGCCTTATTCATAACATATAGACCCTAAGAATCCCTATCCATGTGGCTATAAAATTATTGAATCTAATTTGTTTTTGAGTGAAGATGGCCAATCAACCATTTAGCATATTGTTAGATTCACCATTCAGTGCAACCTTCTCCTAGTATGCTTTGTTGCCTAAACATTATGTCCTTTTGTAGGCTAAAATAGAGAGATTGTTTCATCCTCAATTTTTCTTGACTGAATTCGAAGTTAGTATGGTAGAATTGTCGAAAGTTACTTAGAAAAGTAGTGAGAATGTTGACATCTTCATCACCCAATTCAAGAAGATGAGAAGTAAACATTGGATTGCACTCTTAGATATTAAATATATGAAGTCAAAATATTCAGAATTTCTTACTTTTCGCGGAGGATTAGATCCAGTAACTGGGGGTTTATGGCTGACTGATATTGCACACCATCATTTAGCTATTGCAATTCTTTTCTTGATAGCAGGTCATATATATAGGACTAACTGTGGCATTGGTCATGGTATAAAAGATATTTTAGAGGCTCATAAGGGCCCATTTATAGGCCAGGGTCATAAAGGCCTATATGAGATCCTAACAATATCATGGCATGCTCAATTATCTCTTAACCTAGCTATGTTAGACTCTTTAATCATTGTTGTAGCTCACCATATGTATTCCATGCCCCCTTATCCATATCCAGCTACTGATTATGGTACACAACTGTCATTATTCACACATCATATGTGGATTGGTGGATTTCTCATAGTTGGTGTTGTTACGTATGCAGCCATTTTTATGGTAAGAGACTATGATCCAACTACTCGGTACAACGATCTATTAGATCGTGTTCTTAGGCATCGTGATGCAATCAGATCACATCTTAACTGGGTATGTGTATTTTTAGGCTTTCACAGTTTTGGTTTGTATATTCATAATGATATCATGAGAGCTTTAGGGCGCCCTCAAGATATGTTTTCAGATACTTCTATACAATTACAACCCATTTTAGCTCAAAGGGGTCTCAATATTAAATTGAAGAAAATTTTCAAGGTATAAAATTTCATGATTTCTATTAATTGACAATAACGTTGTTCGAATATGAAGAAATTTTTAAGAAAGAAGGACATTAGAAAAAGAATTCAATAGGTACTTATGTTATAAAGACAAATTCATGTGAATTAGTAGTGGTCAAAGTTAAAATTCCTAGAGCCTGCCTTTGCCCTTCTTCAAAACGTAAATCTCTTGAAGTTAAAAGAAAATTGTGGGCTTCGAGTAGTCAAAATTAGTAAACCTTTAACACTTCCAAAACAAGGAAACATTTGATTTCTTATTGTAAGAAAAATTCATTACCTTATTGTCAAAGCATAAAATTTTCATAAGTAAAGAAATTAGAGGGAGAGATTACTGCAAATACTAAAATACTTTGAGTTACCCAACAAATTCATGTTAGGGGTTTAAGACTATTATCCAAGATTTAATTAACAAGAGAATTTTGTTGTTCTCTAAAGTTAACCAAACCATATTAATAAATAAAGATCCATTTCTACCGGTTGCGATTGTTAATGCAACAAAGTTTGATTTACAATTGCTATTAGATGTCAAGAGCAACCTAATGAATAGATTTTCACAAAAAGAAGCTACAGTAGCTACAAAAGTTAAATTCTGAATGCAAAAGATCATGGATAAGTCTGAAGAGTTAAAAGGGTGTGAAAATGTCGAGCTGATTTTTGAGAAGGATAAATTTCTAGTCAAGGATGGAGGTCAATTTAATGATATGGAGTTTGCTCATGTAAATATTGATAACTTTAGAAGTCTAGAAAGTCTTCAATATCATATATTTGGTTTGCTCAACCAAACATATGCATGGACATATTGATAGCCTAAAAAGAATTCAACCCATTTGACCCAAAATTAAAAAGGCCTAAATACGAAAAATCCTGAAAGTCATTTAGATAGATAATTCATGGACATAGGAATCAATTGAGAAGTTCAGGATTCAAGAAGTCCAAATAGTTAATACATAATTAATATGTGTTTTGAAAACAATACTCCATGGAGGTAGTTAGTCTAAACGTGGCCAAAATAGAAAATAGGTTAAAAGTGAGCAGTTACAAGAAAAATGTTTAAGGCTGTTAAAGTTGGGAAAATAGTGCATAGGTAGTTAGGTAGAATATGGGAAATGAGTTAGAAGTTAAGCATTACAAACAATCTATTTGAGGAAGTTGAAGTTGAGAAGATTATATATATTCACCAGTAGATAACCTTTAGACGCACATAATACACACAAAAAGACAATTAGACTACTCTAACAAAAACACTTCTTAATTATTTCCAATTTTCTTTGCATTGTGTACTCATCTGTACTTCAAATTTTCTTTATAGCTTATGGCTTTCTTTTACCTAAATCAAATTTGTCTCTTTAGTTTAAACCTTATTTCAATACTTTTTAGCATTTTGGTAGCTTGAGATTTCATTTTCTAAGTTTTTTGAACCGCACCTATAGTGTCGATAAGTAATTAAGACGAATTTTATACTCAGTTAATACCAACCTTTTTTAATTTTTTATATTAGTATCAAAATTTAGCTTTTAAAATTACATTTTAATATTTTTTAAAAATAACTTAACATTACAAAGTATTAATTTTAATGAAAAAAATATGACTTGACAAAAGAAGAAAATAATTGGTTTCCGTTTTTTTACCTTATATATTGTTTTAATAGAAAATACAATTTGTACTGCGAAGTTATATTTTTTAAAGATTTTACAATTTAATTAGAAATAAAAAAGATTCTACAATAATATTAAAAGA
>JAOQML010000197.1:44604172-44628981 GCA_027568935.1 Erythroxylum urbanii | reverse complement strand
ACATTAGGCAATTCGATTGTGGTTAGACATATGGAATTAACGTTGTGATTATATTAGTCCATAAATATTTCTAACATATAGACCTTGCTCACATTTGCCCTGAAGAAGTGACTTCCTCGTGACCTGAGATCCTTAATGATAAAATGGGAAGCATAGATTTCAAAGAAAACATCATTGTCAACGGCTAGCTTATGAACCGATAAAAGATGTTTGGATAGTTTAGGGACACAAAGAATATTATTTAGCTTGAAAGGTTTGGAGAAGGTGGGCAGAGAAGAGTGACCAATATGGGAAATTATCATACCTGTACCACCTGCATTCTGAACTTGATCTTTGCGACTGACGCAAAGAATTCCTATCAAGGACAAAACAGCGCTATAACAAGTTCCATCTAAATGTTAAAAAGACCCAACCAAATATAAATTTTGATTATTTCAATGAAAATAAAACTTGAAAAGCTAACCTTTAAGGCATTCTAAAGGTTAAAATGAAGACTCTGTAAACAAGACTAACTCATGTGTGGATATATCATATATACAGTTGCAGTCTATAATTCATCACTAGCAACTAATCATTCTTTTCTTAAACTGGATGCTAAATAATCGAGTAAGAACTTGATCGTTACCCAAGGAACAAGTTTGGCAATTTAACCGCAGAACCATGCATTATTCTTGCAAGGGCATTTCATCAAATAATATACATACATTATGTCATATTTCCATTAGTACAAAACCACAATCACAAATTAGTCAAATCAACCAAACCACAATACTCTTAACTCTCCAAACAATCAAACATTAATAATAAACGAAATTTGAGACGAGAAGAGAGACTACCTTATTATTTAACACGTTGATGTTGGTTAATTAGTGGCGTCGATGACTTCATACTGGTGGCGCAGTGGCCCGGTGGACTTGCGACAGCCGACAAGGGAGCTAGGGTAGAGACAAACGATGACACGATACGAAGAAGAACAGCAGTCAATAAGATAGACGATACGTTTACTACGAAGAACAGAAGAAATGAAGAATGGGATGGGAAGGAAACAGGCTTATGATTCGGGAACTTAATCAAAAGCAAAACGACGTCGTTGCTTCTTTTTTAAAAAAGTTGTGTGTCAGTTAAATGACCTCCTTTTGCTTCTTATGTGAATTTTGTTTGAATTACAACAACACGGCGTCGTTTTGCTTTTAGGTATGTGTCCCGCCATAAGCCAAGCTAGAGCCAAGTGGTCTAAACTCAACCCGGCCCAAGTTCATTAATTTAAGCCCATGGCCTAACGCGAGGCCTAGCTCGTGGCTGCTTAGGCTTCTGTTACCTAGCTTAGGGCCAGACTTTACCCAGCCTTTAGCCCATTGACCCCGACTCAGGCATTTTTTCGCCACCCTTAGTTGTCTCCCTTACCATTTTGATCGTTATAGTGGGTATTTTAACAAATAATATAGTTTAATGCAACAACAACATTAGTTATAGCCTAAATATGGAATCTGAAAAAGTTTAATAATACGCTTCTTATTCATAATTGATAAAGAAATTATTTTCAATAAACACCACGTGCAATTTAAAATAATGATAGTATAAAAATATAAATAAATATGATAAATAAAAATATATGAAGCAATACAATTTAAGAATTTAAGAAAGACTTTTTTTGAATAAAAGGTAGTATATTCAATTAGACGAGGTGAAGCAAGAGTTTACAAAATTGGAGAATACAAATAAAAGGGCTTAACCCCTAAAAAGGACCTAGCTAAGCAAGAGTATGCATTAACTGCACAGAGTTCCGCATCTTCTTAAGGCTAATACAAGTCAGCAAGACTGAGGTGGGATAAGCAGCCTTCGTCTAAAATTGTCTTAATTGAGTTAGTTTAGCTGCCACCATGAGGTCATTCTTTGGCTGATTACATGCTTGTGCTTGTAAAAGAATAGGTGCATCTTGCTATGATCTTGAATGATTATCGATAGCTGCCTGAGACAAGATAAGGTAGAGCTGTAAGTATTAACCAATCATCACCTTTCCAGGGGAGCTTAAGTTGAACACGACAATCCATGATATCACACCAGATTAGAGGAGCTTGGGATATCACATTTCGTCATGATGATGGAGGAAAAGCAGAGATGATTATGGGATTCGACATTATTCTTGCACAGGGTGCACCAGTTAAGGAAGCTTAGAAATATACCAACAAGTACAAAAAATGAAATTGTAAAAAGTTAGCGAACTTGATTCAATTTAGCTCTCATTAACATGAATGGTGAAGCAAAAACAATACTTAGTATGAATTTCGTACATACGTAAGATCTGGAAAAATCTGATAATACGTAATTTTATCCCTAATTAGTAAAATATTGCTTCAAAATTAACACGAATTATAGTGTCACTAAATATTAATTGACCTTAATAAATTAAAATTAATTGTTCACTTCAAGTTTAATATATAATCTCCAAAGTAAATTATCTGGTCGTGACCAAAATGATGGAAAATTATTTTACATATTTAATATAATGAGAATGAATATCTTTTATCAATGGACTTCTAATCTACTAAAAATCACTATGTCAATTAAAAAATTTCAGTTTGACGGAAAAAAAAAGCTTCATAGAAGAATTCAACTGTGAATATTATGTATTATTTTTCTATTTCAAAGTCATAAATCAATTTAAATTTAAAGTTTAAGCTTATAAATTCGGATGAATTTGAGTTATGTAAAAGATAAAAATCAATCATATAATTATTTTAATTTATAATTACTCATTGATCATTTTTTTTAAATTTATTTGATATTTATATAATATTCTACTATTTCAATTTTATCAAAATTATGAAGTTTATATTTATTTGTCTAATTTAAGGTTGTTATGAACATGATTAATATTTTAATATATTTTTGTTGCAAAATTTTTTGTAAATTTTTTAATAAATAATATTATGTATATTTCTATCTAATTCCATTACTAATTATTTCGTTCCATTAAATATTTTACTTCAAAAAACCCCCACCTTAGAGAACCGTGAAAGTGTAACACTTGGATTTCCATCTTCGCGCTATGCAAGAGTAATCAACCAGTGTATCGATGGTGGCCAAGTTGTTTTTCCGACCCATCTCTCTCCCTTTCACTAGCTTCTGTCCAGCCCTCTTAGTTTCTCTTAAACCCTCTCGTTCGGACCTTACTTTTGTTTCTCAGTTATGCATAGCTGCTCACGCGTTTACTTGTCAAACTTTCCCTTATGGTCCCTCTCTTTGGAAGGGCAAAATACCGTCTCAATACCCATATGATTTTGAGAGAACAGCTGATCGAAAACCGCTGGACCAATGCAAGGAAGATGGGGCTGAAGATGATAAAGCAATTTCCGAGGAGGAATTTACTCGGGAGTTTGACATTGCTGCTCTTCGAGTTCCTGCCAAGGATTGCTTTGCTTTAGAGAATAGGCTTCGTGGGCATTTATTGAATTGGCCTAGGATTCGTAATATTGCTAGAGTTCCTGGGGATGAAGTTGGAGAAGAGTTTGTTTCTTTACTTGGAGACTCGCGGAAAATAGAAGATGAGGAAGCGGAGCATGGAGACCTTGTTGTGCTGGACCCGAGGACTTATGTCAAAGAAGAGGGAGATGGTGAAAGTTTAAGCCTTGTTTTATATAGGGAAAAATTGGCAAAGGAGTTTAATTCAAAAGGATATGTTAAATTCAGAAACTTGGCTAAGATTTCGCGGCCGAAAAGGAAAAAGAAGAGGAAGGAGGAGAATGGAGATGGGGGTAGTGAGGGGATTGAGAGGAATCGAAAGAACGAGTTTGCCGTGGTGGAGGTTGTTGAGGAAGAGGAGGAAGGAGAGAATTGGAAGGGTTTGTTGGGGGATGAGTTTAAGGGGAGATGGAAATGGAAGGGGTCTACAAGATTGTTGCTTTTGGATGAAAGGTATGCAGAGAAAAGAATGGAGGAGTTGCCTCGGGCTATCAAGGTGGCTAATCTGATATCTCTGTGAGTCCTTGACTGTGCTATTCATGTGTATGTATTTGCTTGTCATTATTGATAATATGTTTAGTCACCAATTTGAAGTAAAGTCGCAAAAGGGTTTATTTGATGCTTTATGAGTTGATTTCTTTATTGTTGACTTGAATTTGAACGCTTTTTCCTGTATACATTGTTTGTTTTTCTGAGATGTCGTACAATGACAATTGTTATAGTTGCCGTTTTTAGATATTCTTCGGAAAGCTTAAGATAAAAGATTACGATTATTCATGTATATTTTGTTCCTCTTTTGCCTTGATATTAGATTAAAGGTAAGTGTTGCTGCGGAGTGATTTCAAGAAAAATGTATTTTGCTAGATCAAGGGATGGAGGCCATAGATGCTCATCTCTTTTATCGGTTTTGGCAAGAATGAAGTTTGACACTGAATATGGAGAACTCTGAAGCTTCTTGTTGCTAGCTTGAATGAAATGCCCCATGAAAATGATAAAAATGGTGTCTTAGATGGCAGGGAATGACTGTTCTACCTACATATTAAACGTTTTTCTGAAGTATTTTACATGATGGTAGACCTCTATTCTTATGCTTTATTCAATATTGCGCGAGTGTCCTGTATTGGCATACTGTTGCATATCATCTTGAAATTTAGTAGGTGGATAATTATTATATGTAATGATGTTGTTTACTGACTCGTAGTCTTACAAGATCTCATGTTGTATTTGTTATGGCTTCGACTACGAACATTCAGCTTTAAACTCCATTATAAGAATTGATTAACTAATGCATGTCATCTATGGAAGATTGTTTGTGGTCAAATATTTAAATGATGAAGGTCTGAGTTTGGCTTTACGTCCAAGTACCTGTGGAATTTTATTTGTCAATCCTGAGTTATTGTTTCACTAATGAAGGTCTGAGCTTCGTACTATCTCCAATTGTGTGGGGAATTATATTTGTCACGCCGGAATAATTTTTCTGCCTTAATGTGTGGGAACTGATTGCAATTATCTTTGCCAAGATTAAATATATACGCAACATCAAGGCCTTGATTGTAATTCACTTGCTTGTTAGTTTCTTGTTGTACTGATCAGAGCTGGGTGTAACAAAGGCATAGCTACCTTGGTAAAAGTTGCTTGAATTCCAGTATTTGTTGTGCAACTAGTTGCTAGGGTACACTTGCCGAATCATGTAATGCTTTCTACTGTGATTTGTTGTGTAAATTTATTGATATAATAGGTTTCATTATATTATATGCTTGTGCGTCTGGAGATGACATCTGATATTGTACCCTTCAGGTTGCATTTGAGGAAGCAATGAAGGACAACACGACATCGACCTTTGAGCTCGTTAGATGCAAGTTGACTTTGTTTTATGAATACTGGCAGATGAATGAGGTAGACATACCCTTAAGTTCTTTTATGTTCATACTCGCTCTGTTTTTGTTTGTTAAATTTTATCTACGTAGGCTGAAGATATCAATCATTTTTCTTAAGTTGTTCAAGGAATTTCCTGGTCTCATAAAGGGAAAAGTAAAATTGGAAAAGCTGCCCCTTGTAAATTTGATACGTTCTTTAACAGTCTTGATGTATAATCTGTCATAATGGTCATCAGTTTCATGCATGCTGCTTATTTTCATTTAAGCTTTTGGTATTATGATGCCAGTTAATCAAACTTAAGATTCTGATCTGGTCGTGCATGGACTTTTCTAAAGAGCTAGTTGAGTCAAACCAAGCTTGAGTAATAAAACTTATGTTGAGTGCGCTTCAAGCTGATAGTTTACTATTTCTCTTTAAACAAATTTACTGTGAAAGTCTTTAACTTTCCAGAAGTTCTTTTTTCTAACAATCTTTAGTGAAATAAGCTGTTGAGAAGGTTACTGATCACTCTCAACTATAAAGCAATGGAGCTTGCTGCACTAGGGGTTGCCAAAGGGTTGCCAGACAACTGGATCTCTAATATGTAATCATCTTTACAGGTCTTGGAGACTTTGTTACCAAAAGATATGATTGTCCCGTCAGCTTTTGAGACAGTTGGGCATATTGCTCACCTGAATTTGAGAGACGAGCATCAGCCTTACAAGAAGCTTATAGCAAAGGTGCTTCGTATGAAAACACATAAATGAAGGAATAAATAATCTCTTATTAAGTTTTTCTAATGTTACGAGTATTCTATTACAGGTTGTTCTGGATAAACATAAACCAAAGATACAGACAGTTGTTAACAAGATTGATGCCATACATAATGATTACAGAACAATGCAACTTGAAGTTTTAGCTGGAAATCACTCTCTTGTTACCATGGTTGTTGAGAGTGGACTACGATTTAATGTTGATTTGGCTACAGTGTATGTACACTTTTCCAACAAATTCATTGAGATTGACTCAAAATTTACATGTCTGTTGTCTCATGCTGTTTGAGAACAAGGTTCTTTTAATTTGTCTGAAATCTCATAATCTGTCCTTTGCATTATGGTATCGAACATTTTAACATCTCATGCCCTTTGGATTCCATGTTTTGAATGTAACGTCATCATGCTACAGGTATTAATGCGTGATGGTGGCTCCTTGAGCAATTCGTTAGATTTCTGAGTTAAGCATTTACTCTTCTACAACATCCTCAGGAGAGTTGAGGGCCTCAATAGGCAATTATCTCCTGAATTTGAAACCTCCCTTCCTTTAATCTCCAAAATGAAGCTACCAATTTCATCATGAGATTCTTAAATCACTTTGTTCAATTCTCTTGCGGTCATCTAAAGATTTCTTTTGTTTGTAATTGTTTCTTCTCTCCACCTCTCAATAATTTTGTGGTTACTAAATCCTTAAGTGTTTCATCTATAATACTGGTGGATGCATTGATGCATCTCCCATCTCATTTTATTACATAAAAATTGTTCAGGGAACAATACCAGAGAGAGTTTATGTGCTAGTAGCATTAAGAATTTCATTTTTTATGCAGGTATTGGAACTCGAGGCTTGCAACTGAAAGACAAAGACTGCTCAGTGGCTTTACTAGAGATGATGTTGTTTGTATGTTCAAGTCTTTTCATATTTCTAGTTTACATACCTACTGAATTGTTGAAATATCTGCTTAGAACTGTGAGTTTGTAGGCTATCATTTTGACCATTGATAAAGTTTGACAGTTCTATCGAGCTTAATAGCAGCACTATTTGAAGGGTGAAAGAAACAAAAGTTGGTAGGAAAACAAATGAAGATTGCCCTCGTGACAGGATTACTACCACATAATTTCCTTTCTTCTGCTTTGAAGACATGGCTGTAATTAGTGGATTTTACTGTTCTAATTTTCTCTGTTTGTCATGTTTTCTTTGGTTTTTAGTTTAGAAGGTTGTTGTTCTCTTGTTCTGTACTTTTGCAATGTACTTCTGTTTTATCAACTTTTGTTTCTGTTAAATTTCTGCACAAGATAAAATCATTGTTTACCTGTGTTTGCTGATCATTTATGCAAATTGACAGGTGATGTCTTTTCCGGGGTCGGTCCAATAGCTATATCTGCTGCAAAGATAGTCAAGCGCGTATATGCCAATGATTTGAACCCTCATGCAGTTGATTATCTGGAGAGAAATAGTGTTCTCAACAAGCTTGAGAGAAAGATCAGGGTATAACTCACTTTCCAGTTAATAGTTCATTTTGGTGTTGCACATCTCTATTCAACCTTCTATTATGAAAAAATAGCCACAAAGACAGAAAACAGTAACTTGAGACCTATTACCATTAACTTTTTAGAAGCAGACACTTCCCTTTTCAAATTTATTGATATGTGAAGAATTGTGATGAAAGTCTAATTATATTTTATATTTCTAGTGCAAATTCTGATGACAATGCTGGGACTTGGTCAACTTAATTAAATCACTTTTTTTAGCCGGCAGACAATGCCATCAATCTAACTGTATAAATTTTCTTTTATCCATATTCATCAAACACAGGAACATGTAGGGATTGCACTGATAATAAGTTGCTGGGTAATCTGCCACATGTAATTCTTTAGTGTCAAGCTTCATATTGAGAATCTTGCTTGTCACTGTCTAGGTCTTTAACATGGATGGAAGGAGGTTCATCAATGCTATGTTTACAAGTGAGAAAGCTCATTCTATCACACAGGTGGTTATGAATCTGCCAAATGATGCTGTGGAATATCTCGGTATGTTATCATTCATACATTGTTGTCCTTGGACACGGATGAGATTGTAAGAAGTTGCTTGATTCGTTGAATAATATGTTGACTTAACTGAAGTCTACCTTCAATATTCCTCTTGAGGCTGTGGTCTTGGGGATATTGGACATGCTTAGGTTACTTCATCTGGCAACAATTTCTTGGAATTCTTTCTGATTTGGAAGCTTAGCTTCAACTCTTCAAACTGATCTTGTGAATTTTATCAAATTTGGCTATGTGGATATTGATACGTAATAATTGCACCTTTTATGTTCAAATGCCTGCTTGTATAGGGAGTGAAACGTCTGGGTCATTCATTAGTCAACTATAACCAATTTTCTTATCCGGCGCTATCAAGTTTAGTGTATGCCTGGTGTGATTTTGACCGCTTTGCATGGGCGAAATTTGCATAGACAAGGTCTATGAAACATCGAAATATTTGTTTTCATTTCTTACCAAGAAAAATGTCCTTTGCTATAGTTTCGATATCATGAACCTGTAACTGACCAGGACATGTACTTTTAAACTGACGAAATTTCAGATTGATTAGACTTGAATATTTTTATCCACAACTAAATGTTTTTGCCTATGTTGAAAGATGCTTTTAGGGGAATATTTGGAGGCGCGCCCAAGACTAGAGAATACAAGTTGCCAACAATCCATGTTTACGGATTCTCAAAAGCTGAAGATCCAGAGTTCGACTTCCATGAGGTTTGAAATTTCCATTCTCAATATGTGGTTGGTTTCATATATATATTCCTGGCATATATCTTCATGCAGCATCTGATGTCTTTCTTGTGATTCTTGAACAATTTACTACAGCGGGTAAGAATTGCATTAAAGGAGGTGGCAGTTTGTGTAGAAATGCGCATGGTACGTCTTGTTGCACCTGGAAAGTGGATGCTATGTGCATCGTTCAAACTTCCTGTTAGTGTAGCATATGAAAACGTCGAGTGAATAATGACAGAAGCTCGTGTTGTAAATTGATATTATTTTTTGTCAAAATTATATAGTTTTCTTACTAATTGCAAAAGGAGGTCCTCTTCCTAATACGTTCGGGATTCAAAATTAGTGGTCTTAGCTTAGGAACAAATGCCTTCGTATTAGGTGAGAATGGAAGGAAGACAATTGATTGGTATACCAAGGTTACTACGACACATTCCGTATCAAAATGTACTCCACTTCTCTTCAGCAAGTTATTTTATACGAATGGCTACAATATCTCTCCAAATTCAAGACTTTTAACAAAAAAGAGAAACGGTAATCCATAAGTATGGATCAAATCGTCTTGATTCCAGGATAAGAGACTAGACCCGTTAGTCATAACAGATGTGGTGGGTGGGTGCCGTTAGAATGCGTCTATCCAGACACATTTTGCTTGTATTGTCTTTTCTTTTCTTTTATGAGGTACCAAGCAAAATTGAACTAATGATGGTGACCTTTTAATCGTCAAAAAATAACACCAAACTGTACATAAATGCCAGAGAATACCAAATACTGGATGCACCGATTTGTCCTTCTTGAACGGCCAGGATTTTATGATCCCCAACATCTGCAGTGCCCCTCGTATTCGATTTTGTTTTGTCCCTCCACAAAATCTTACACCAAGATATGTACTAAGATGTTCACTAGGACTTCCTTAACCTGCTGCTCCAGTGTTGTGGACAAAATGGTCAAATTAGGGCAATGTGGTAAAACTGAGAGAGGAAATCTCAGTCGAGATTGAGAATGAGATCCAAATAATTACATAAGCATCTGATGTGGTCCTTACTCCGTGCTTTTTATGGTATGCAAGTGTTGTGAGGACAAGGATAGGATGGATCTTGGGGTGATTTTGTTACAAAATAGTTGGCCAAAACTAACACTCACAAAACCAACTTCCCTCTACTCGTTCTTCCTTCTCCCATTTAACTCTATATGCTTTAAGATAAGATTATTCACCGCATTCATCTACTTTCGTATTGATGATTGATTAATGATAAATCTCAGAAAAGATAATTGATTAGCATGCCAGCTAATTAATCAAGAGTTCGGTTTGATCATCTTTATTCTAACGGAAAGAGCATGAGTTGTATGGTAAACAAGTGCAATGTGGTCCCCCCACTCATGGTCACACCAAAGCCGGATCCCCACACAGACTATGATTGATTATACACAAAATACATTAAAGACAAACAAATCCCTAATGGCAATTCCATGCAGGGCACAATCTGCTTCTCAGAAACCAAGAATCCACCATGTCTGCCCAAACCCAGCATCTTCCCACGTGCCATCTCATCTCACACGTGCCAAATCTCCTTGTTCCCACTTTCTCTCCCAGCCGCCTACTGTAATAACAGGTATCCTATATATGCTATTCTACACTAAACAAACATCTCCCTGTAGTACCCTATACATTTCACCATCATCAGATCCAACATCATGAAGCGGGGACCAATTTCCACGTGGCATGAACCCCGGAAACCAAATGATTTTTAGTCCCACGTCCCTCAATCCATTGGCCTTAGTTACCGTTTATATAAAAACGAATCAAGGTCTTGGAGTCTATTCATGTGCTTGCGTGGAATGCTGGCTTACTTATGAGGACGGCGTGAATCCGTACACCCTAGTCCAACAATATTCGTGAGATCTGAGATCTTTCACACATAGACACTCGTTTGGTTGGTCACGCTGTTTGGGATGGATCTCCAGCAAGAAAGAAGCCATCAAGCACTTGTGCAATTTCTTGGGGCATGGGATGTGTGCTTTCTTTCTTCTGCTCCAGACAACACCAAATGGTTTATGTCTTTGTCTATGTCTATGCTTGTGTGGTGGAACTAATCTATTTGATTCTTTGAGATCACTTCTACTGGGTGCTTGTGGAAGTTGTATGTTCTCCATCAACATGGACAAGGAAAGTAGATGTTCTTATGGATTTTGTGAGTGGTTTTTTCATGAAATGTGAAAGCAGCTTGTTTGTTTGACGTGGTCTTTGTGTTTGTGGGTAGCCATCAAAAAGTTTCTCATTGGGATATGGCAGATTATCTCTTTTCATCCAAAAATACTTGACTTGGTAGAGACAACCTTTTTGATGCCTTGGACTAACCAACAACGGAAAGTTTTCATGTGATAGAGATCTCAAGGATTTGTTTCTGGACCAATCCATAACATTTTCCTTTAAATATTTACAGGTTCAAATGAAATTTACCTGAAAGCCATTTCCTTAATTGGCTAATATAATACCATCACAAATTAACATTAGTTAACTGCATGAAGTAATTACAGCTTAATCACATTAACAATCCTTTTTTTTTTTTAATACTAACGCGAAAACTAAATTAACTCAAATGCAAGTGCTGATGGTACAAGATTCCTTGCTGATCGTTACGTAGGAAATCGGTGAGTAAACGCGCAGGCTCCAGGATGAAATGCAGGCCTGGGTAGAAGGAAGCTGCGAGCACTGCCAAGAGATCCGCACACTGGTTACCTTTGCGATAGACATGTTGGAAATTCACTTCCCAGCTGCGGTAGGTCAATTCTCGAATACCTGCAAGCAAAACATTAGGTTCAGTTAGAACTATAGGGGAGGAAGATACTAAATCAATGACTTCGAGGGAGTCCACTTTGACTTCGAGACGTCGGTGACCCTGACCTCAAGCGAAAAGGAGTCCCAAAGCTTCGCAGTTAATGGTGCCCCCTCACTAATATTGTGGATAAACCCATCATACCACTTTCTTTGACTGTCCCTTATTAAACCCCATCAATAATGTAGTTGGTATGTCGATTAATTGTCCCATCTATGTTTAATTTGACCCATCTAATTGGTGGTTTGACCAAGCGGACTGGCTGCCCCTGGCCCAGGTCCGGTTAAAGCTCAATAAAAGAGCTAGATGCTACCACATGGACACAGCATTGCATGATTCCATATATGAAGAAGATATGATTGCAAGCTATAGGCCTATAATGGTAGCTAGGGCAGCTTCATGTATACTAATTTCAGCGACCAAATCTCACTCTCTATGATTGCCCAGATGCCAGAGGCTGCTATACGTGCTAGTTCACCAAGACTAAGCTCACTCGATCACATCTGCTGATGACCCACAAAATACATGAGAAGAGAACCCTATTATCAGGAAGATCATGACCATTGAAGTGGCCGACGGGAAGATTTACTTCCATGCACCAAAAACCTTTCGTTTTTGTTCCCTTAGTGACAAAACTACATATAAACAAAACCAATGATATTTTGCCGTTTCCGACAAAACTGACGCCGTGCCTCTTACTAGTACTACCCCACCTGCCAGCTCCCAGAGGACAATACACCACATCTCCCACCTTGTCTAGTACAATTGGCTAAATCGTCCGACGTCTTGACACGTGTAAGTGGGCCCAATGTAAAAGAGGCGTGTTCCTAACCTTTGAAGCTGGTAGTAAGAAGTAAATAAAGCTGAAGGAGCATTAACTTATGAGTGGTTTTAGGTTTAGCTCCTCCTCTTCTTCCTGATCATGGTAACAGGAGTTAGCTATTGGCATTACCATTTGACCAGGCCATCATAATTAGATGTTCTACAAATAAGAAAGACCATATGATCATGATAAATAATAGCATCTGGAAATAGATGAATGGGTGAAGAGAATAGCAAAAAACCCATGTTCTTTTTTGCCACTTCACTTCTCTTAGTTTAAACCCCACACCTCTCCTCTAGCCATTCTTTTGTCATCTCTCTTTCTCACAAAAACCTTGGAAGTCCTTTACCAGTATCATTATACCATCTTCTTCACCTCTCTCTTGTCTTAGGTTACAAACACTAGCGGTTTGTTTGTTTTGTCTCAAGATACTCTCGTCAATGGCTACACCCATTTCTATTCTTCTCCAAGAACCCACTAAGACCGAATCCTTTCATCAACCTAGACCCGTAAATAGTAGTACCCGAGGAAGAAAACCCAGCAAATGCCCACCTCGCAAGAAACATCCTCCCCAAAGAGGCATGGGCGTGGCTCAACTCGAGCGTTTAAGGATACAAGAATGGAGAAAGACAATGATTGAAGCCAACCAAATGGACTCCCTCAGCCACCTTCAGCTACCTGTGGATGACCCACTTAAGGTTAATCGCATTCCTGTGCAGTATGGTTCGGTTACCAGTAATGGGTCGGGTGGTTTTGGAGTGGGTCATCAGTTCTTTGCGAATCCATATTTGGTTGGAGCTCCGGTTCAGCTTGGGTTGAGTAGTAGTAATTCTGCTTCGGCTGTTTTTGAGACCTCGAAAGAGCTCTCTTCAATGCCAAAGATCATCACACAGCAGTGTGCTCATACTCGATGTGATATTTGCTTTAAGGTTTGCATTGGATGACTGGTTTCTTAATTTTCTAATATTGCTACAAGCGAGTCCTAGACATCTGGTGCTTTTTCTATTTGTCTTTTGAAATAACACCGAAGTTTATTATTTTATTTATACCCTTTGTTTCGTTTCATTAAATTGAAATTTGTTAGTCTGATTTTTATTTTTTTTGAGCAACGTCCGCGTTGCTTGGATTTAAAGAAAACGCAAGGAAAAAGGATGGGAAACTTATTTTGAAGAGTTCATTTTTTCCCATCTTTTGTTTATATTGTCTTTGACAAGATAATTGTTTCCCAGAAGAAGAAATTTGGTGGGGGAGCATATTGTATATAGTGAAAGAAGAGAGGGGTATGAGGTATCAGTATCACCTAATTTCTAGGGTTCCGATTTCCTAAGTTTCTATCAGATGATTACAATGATGAATTCAGCTTAAGAGCCACAAAGAAAGACTTGTATGCCAATAACAGTCTCAACGTGGTAAAAAGAAACAAAATAAAATGTATCCTTCACGCATAAGAAACCTGGTTGATTACATCTTATTGTATAACTCCATTGTCTAGAAATTGATGTGATATTAACTTTCCTCTTGATGGAATTTATAGATTGTGATTCTGAAAGTGGGTTTATTAATTTGTAGGGCATGGAGGTCGTGGCAGTTCATCGGAAGGGAAATTCAACGAATGGAAGAGTTATAGTGGAGTACGAGTTTTTTCCAGGAAAAAGTAGTGATCATAAAAGCACTTGTTCCAAGGACATGGAAGCTTCAGTTGCAGTGGGTACTAATGCATCTAATGCTTCTAATTTTGTTGATTTGTCCCTCAAGCTTTCTTTTTAGATTCAAAGAAACATATCTACTTTGGTTGTGTTCTTTTTCTTAGTGATTCGTGTGGCTACCTAAATTCAAACCCAACTTTTTTTAGTTCGTTTTTGTCTTGATATATCGTACTGGCCTTTCCACTATAGTGAAATATGTTCTGGGTTATGGTAATGTCTCTCTCCAAAATTGTCAGTTACTGCTTTGTTTTACAGTTCACACCATCAATTTATCCATGATCGATTCCAGATCGTGGGTTCGGTCTGATCAATCTCATGTATTGAATTTAGCTACTTATCAGACGTTAAATTGCATTCAGGGTTTCTGTAGGCCATGGAATAGGTAGCTTTCACAAATTTCTCAAAGTAAGCATGCAATACTTGGGACCTAAGTACTGCAAGGTTGTTGTTGTATCAGTGAGTATAGTATGTGGCTGTACAAAAACATTCATGGAAACTAATCTTGATGTCACCAATGGTTATTCATGTCATATTATTAAAATCAAACTCGAGTTTAAAGGAACAGTAGAGTAGACATTAATCTCGACATCTTTTAATTCAGCAGAATCATTCTGTTGGTTTATATAAAGACATTGAAAACGTTTGATATCTGTTCAGGAGAGGAAACGATGTATAAATTGCTTTTAAGATTCTTCTCGTCAATGTTAAAGATTGATACGACTTCTTCATTAATTGGGAAAGTACAACTATCTAACTACTATAGCTGTAGTACTTGCCACTGTTGCATGATTAACAGCCTTAACTGAGGTTACATATATTTTCTGTCGTCAAAAATAATATTTTTGGATTTGGGCTTGAATTCCTTAAAAGTAGTCATAACGGAAAATGCTAGAATGCTCGCAGATGAAGAATGAAGGTGAAATCTTGTTGAACATGAGCTACTGCTGCGTTATATAAAGCCTGGAAAAGAATGAGGTTTTACTATAAAGCTCGAAAGTAGAAACCCTAGCAATATGTACAGATTGTTTTTGTTAGGAGATAGGCAGAGTGAGGCTTTCTCTTCTTGAACTAGAATACATCTTTTAATGTGCTGAAAAACAAGGAAAAGCATCTCTGCAATACCGTTTATGGGAGTCAAGCAAACCCTTAAAGGGTATGGCATTGCAAAACGTGAAAAAGATAGCTTCCTACAAAGCAAAAGTATAAAGAACAGACACACTGGTGAGTGTCTGAGTTTGTAGCTGTGAGAGGTATGTGTGGGTCAGTGGAGTGGCTGCTAGTGATAGTACAGATCCAGGCTCCTACAACGCATGTATATATAATACACAAGTAGGAATTCTGCAGTAGGTGTGTGTATATATATATATACATGCACACACAGAAGCCACAGATCTAGAGAGAAGAGAGATAGAGAGACTGGCAGTCTGTGTTAGGCTCAGTATAAGTAAGTTAAGGCTGTGGAAGCTTTTATTAAGTCCCTTTTGATTGGTAGCCGATTCATCACACTCTTGGGCTACTTAGAGAGCAACTTTTCCTTTTCTTCTTCCAGTTTCATGCTATTTTATTTTGGGAAAAGTTCTTTTGAGTAGTCACTACTGCTTATCGATGTTTGGAGATCGAAGGACGCTTGTATGTTTTTTCTTTTTTGCCGCTAGCCTCTTTGTTTTGTTTTTCAAAGTGCTTGGTATGAATTTCTATTAAGGAGTTTTGCTTTTCCTTTTTTGTAAGTAGGAAGCAGGATAGATATATCCTAAGCTTCCACGGCCACTGTTTTAAGAAAAACATACAAATGTAGTCATAATATTTTTATTAAAATAGATGGTAAATAACTAAATATATTTTTTAATATTTATAAAACATTTAAAATAAATTAAACAAAAGTAAATTTTATTATTTTACAATATGTAAATAACCATGTACGACGTGACAAGTTTTATAAAGGACGAGCTTGCTATATATTATGCATCCATACCTTAAGAAAATGTCGTTTCTCAACATGAAACTGCTCCACGCCAGCTTTGAATCCTCCAACCAAGCCTCTACGCCAACTCCAACATCTTATCTTTTAGTCCTAAACCTTTTCTTCGTCCCACAACTCGTGCCACCACACCCGCTGCCACTTGTCCCACTACCAACAGCGCCCCCAGGAACTGCCGATAATGCCAGAGGACAAGACGGTGGTGGAAGTACACAGCAGGAGGTGGCTGGCGCAGTAAGGGGAGAATTGCTGGTCGTGCCGGACACCGTCAATTGCATACGGTGCATTCAAAATGCCTTCATCACCGGCGGCCAGGAACTGGCTGCAACCGTCCACCGCATGACAACCAATGCGAGGAGTATCTAACTTGTCTTGCTGGTTTTCTGGCTGCAGTTGTTGACCACACAAAGCTAATTAGGGTTTTAAACACCATTTTTTTTGACAGCTGAAGTCAAAAAGTAGGGAATTAACTAGATAGAGTTGCCCGTAAAAAGATTTACACACGAGAGAAATCACAAAATTATACGAAAGTCATTTAAAAAAACTTATTCAAAAGGGGTTCTAATTTATGGATAATTATGTACTTTCAAAAACTATTATCATTAATTAGGTTGAAAAATAATCTCAAGTTGCAATATAATATTATCTATGGACTAAATATATATAGTGTATTGTGATAATTAATAGAATAACTACTCTTAATTTAATTGAGATTCATATTTATATCTAGATAAATTAATATCTTATTTAATTAGACTGATATATAATTAAATGGAATTCTTCCTTTTATTAAGGCATTAATTTCATTCAAGTCTTGTTTGATGCAATATTCCGTGCAGTGGATTAGGCCCTTGGGAATTTCCACAATAAAGGTCCAGTCCAGCCCACACAAGGGAGGTCACTGTCCAAAAACAAAATATACTCCTCCTTGTTCTGATTCTCTCTCACAAATAACTCTCCGTCCCCGACCCCCAAACCCAACATTTGTCTAACTTTCACACAATTTCACCATTGCTGATTCTAAAACAACTCATACTAAGCCCTCTCCATTATAGCAATTCTAAAACAACTCACACTAAGCCCTCTCCATTATCTGTTACTATCAGTCAAATGAATTCACAACAACAACAAAACCCTATTGATCCTGACCAACCCCAACTCCCAACCATCAAAATCCACCACCCTTCCTCCGCCGCCACCCCAACTCCTACCGCTGGCGCCCGCCGCAAGATAGGCGTGGCCGTCGACCTCTCCGACGAAAGCGCCTACGCCGTTCGCTGGGCCGTCAACCACTACATCCGTCCAGGCGATGCCGTTATTCTCCTCCACGTCAGACCCACTTCCGTCCTCTTCGGCGCCGACTGGGGTCCACTTCCTCTCGCCAGCACTCCCACGACAACCCAAGTACCCGAAACCCAATTCAACAACAAAAACGACATCAACGACAAACCTTCTGGTGCTGTTCACGACATCCAACCGAAGAACCAGCAAGAGCTTGAAGATGACTTCGACGCTTTCACGGCGTCCAAGGCGGCTGATCTCGCCAAGCCTTTGAAGGAGGCGCAGATCCCCTTCAAGATCCACATAGTCAAGGATCATGACATGAAGGAGAGGCTTTGTTTGGAAATTGAACGCCTTGGTCTCAGTGCTGTGATTATGGGGAGTCGAGGGTTTGGTGCCACCAAGCGTGGTGGTGATGGTAGGCTTGGTAGTGTGAGTGATTATTGTGTCCGTCATTGTGTTTGTCCTATTGTGGTCGTTAGATATCCTGATGATAAGGATGGTGATGCTAGTGATAAGACTGAGGCCGTTGTCAATATGCCGATTGTCGAAGAAGACGAGGAGGAGAATGAACGAAAAGGTTAGAGCTTTTGATGAATTAGTTATCCGTCATAAGTTGTGTAGGTTTTCTAAGTGATTGTATTTCGGTGAAAAGTTAGTTTCTTGATTGGGGATTTTTGTTTGGTTGAGAGATAACATTGCTTATGCACAAGGAACAATTACTTGAACCGGTACGTGTCAACTAAGGAGGGTGGCGAAGCGAATTGAAATAACTATGTAATTTCTGTTCTAGATATGATAGGATGGCTACAGTTTATGTTATTTATTTTCCTTTTATCCTTCTGTTGTGAAAGCTGCAAGTGAGTTGAAGTAATACAAAATGGATTACTTTGAACTTGAAAGGGGATCGGTTCTCATGTTATTGAAATATGCTATCGACTGTTATTAACAAGGTGTTGCGATAGAGGAAACTGCTTAGTCCTCTCCGTTTATTGTGCTTGGAGAATTCTAGATATGTTACCCCATGATTAGGCCTGCAACTGTGCTTTTAAAGGATCAGAAACTTCCGAGTTCATGGCTGCTTATCTGAAAGGGATGGTTTGGGTTCATTTAAAACCTCTTTGATGACTTTTTAGATACTTAAAATGACTAATTCGATATACTTAAATGGGGTTGAGTTTGAATTCAAGTTCTTTTGAGCTAACGTATGAGCCTCAGAGATTAAGCTTTCCTGACCTCTGACTTTTTAAACTTAATCTAGTTGAATTTGAACCTTAAAATGTAAGCTGAGATCAGTAGGAGTTTGACCATGACTTCAAAGGAAATTTGAAGAAGCCAAGCTTAGGCATTCCGCTGAAATTTGTTTGAAAATTTTGGAAGGAATTCAAACTTTCTGATGCCTTTAGTTTGGGTTTTCAAGGGGAGAGATATTTTACGTTTTTGGTTTAGTTAAACATTGGAATGGTGAATTCTAAACCGATTGAGGAACCTTTACCTTTATTATAAACTTTTTTTCCCTCTATTTTTGGTGGGAAGGGAAGAGTTGGATGTCTATTTAAAACTTTCATATCTGAACTAGTATTTATGAATAACTACTACCAGTCCCGTATCTTGAATCCGCCGGTTATTAATGAATGCTAAGAAGCTTGTTCTGACTTGCATATTGGCTCCTATTAAATGCTTTTGGACCCATTTTGACCCAAAGCATCTTTGAGCATTTTAGGACAGAATAAACACATTGCTGAGATACGATTTCTGGGAGCTGCTTATGATGTATAAATATAATGCATGGTTCTCTCTACTTAACTTGTGCTAAAGGCACTTAAGCGCTTGTTATTCATATGGTGAACTAGGACATGATAATTATATTTTCGTTATATTTTCCTTTTTTTGGTTATTTTTGTTCCTTTGGAGAGGGAGAAGGTATGGATGTTGCGAAAGTGGGAGTGCTGCTAGGTACAAATATGGAAACTTGCTAGGTATAAATATGGAAACTTGGAGAGAACTTGTTTTTGAAGTACTCATAGTTGTTAAAAGAAGTCAGTCTTTGTGAGCAATGGACTGGCTTGGAAGACAGATTACATTTGGTTTTGGAACTTGTGCAATGTAGCATTTACTTCTTATATGCACTTCAATGCTAATGCCATAGCACTAATCAGGATGGAGTGGAATTCTCTATAGCGGAACATAATCGTTTTTATCTTCATGATGAATGCCATTAGGATTATATAATGAGTTACTATTCGATGGTTACTTTATGTTCTTTAACCCATTTTTTTCTTTATGTATGTTCTAGACTATTTTTATTATTTTTATTCTTTATAATGTTTAGTTTATTTGTGTTTGACTGCTGGTGCTCTTGTTGATATATTTGGATTCTAATCAGTTGTTTAGTATGATTGCATGTTTCTTACCAAATGTTTATTGCTATTTTTTTTTGTCAGATGCATAGTCTGGTGAACTAAATCCTCAGGAACCTCCTCTCACTAGCAGGTATACTATTTGGTGCCAGAATTCATTCTTGATCATGTGAATTAGTTATATCCAGCTGTCTTTTTACCTGTGTGGTTCACCTTTCACCTCTGCAATCTAGTATTATGTGAGACGGGTGCATTCACATGCAATTTTCGATGATTATGCTTTCTGTAAATATTTACAAGGCAGGCAAACACAAACGAGCAGAAAGCATTTTTTTTTCTTGGTTTGTTTAATTTATGGTAAACATACATGTATGACCTCTGTTCTGATGAAATTGTTTTAATCTTTGTATGCCAGCAAATCTCTATTGTCACGTAGCCCCAGTTATGCACTTGGCCGTTTTATCTTGTAGAAACTCTAAACAAGTGGAGATTGGTTGACATGTAGAGGAGTTGATAAGATGTTCCTGGCTCCTCAAATGGACAATAGTAGAATGTTCTTTCTACTCTTTGTTGTCAAAAAGTTCTCTGGTGTATGTTGAGGATGTGATATCTTTTTGGGTGGGTGATAAATGATATTGGGGTCTTTGGTTTTATAATAGGCCTTGTAATGATGTTTTCATTCAAATCTTAGGGTTTTATCTATCTGTCAGAGAATAAAAACATCAACGTTGTTTGTTGTTTTGGTCTCTTGTCAACTGTATTGTGTGTAGCAACGGCGGGAATGCTTTAAGATACTTAATGGTCTTCCAAATAATGGATCGTTGTGAGACGAAGGTGGTCCATTTAACCGTCCATTTCAAACACAAGGACCCTACACAACAATAGCTAAACTCCTAAACCTGAACTATGCTTAACGCTTGGGACTCGGATTAGCAAAAAGTCCTTGCACTGTATACAATTCGGTTCAACCTTGACAAAGGGAGCAGCATATTTGCCTTCAGAACAATAGTAGTAAGTAGATAGCGAAAATACAAGAAAATTTTTAATATATGGTAACTAACAAATTACAAGGGAATAGTGGTTTCGATTTAAGTTTCAATGTGTTACTTCAAATTCTGTTAAAGGGCTTGACAACAAGTTAAGGAATAACCATAAATTCATAAGTTGATAAGAGAGAGATAAAAAATATGATTAGGAACGGAAAGAATGAAAATGAAATTCAGAGCTATTACTGCTACCTTGCAGATCTTTCTATTTAGCTGGCTGGCTCATAGTCATAATCATCGAACAAATATACGTAAACTAAAACACCTAATATCATTCCTAATCATAGTCGTGAAGATAAAGCGAACCTACTACAGGAAAACGTCAATGAATCTACCAGCTAGCTAGCTCAACGGCCGCAAATCGAGTGACGCAACCGGACTTTCTTTTCACTTGCTAAGTGGGGTTTTGTTCTCTGTCAACCATACACTTCCCTTCTTTTTGCAGTCCTGTAGGCCAATCTCCATTTGATTGCTTTAATGGAAACCGTGAGTTTTTAACCACAAACAATTTCTGGTCGTTTCACAGCAAGCCTCCTCTCCACCTTCTCAGACGTTCTACTTACGCTTGAGCTCAAATACCACGCGAAATCTTAGTGTTCTAACTCTTTAATAGAAAGAGGTAGGAACTTGTTTACGAAATAAAAGACCTGCCCCCTCAAATACGGCCTCTAGTTCTCCCACTTGAAATGTGACAGGACTGCCGTTCTTTTGCCAGCCATTTAACGTGTGGTAGAACTTCAAAGGACCCTTATCACTGCCTGTTGGGACGGTGTTCATGGTGTGACGGGTCATGCTACGTCAATCAAACCCCACATAGCCTCCTTAAGCAAGTGCATTGAACCATACCAACGGCGGATTAAACAACTACTCGTTTTGAATAAAAAAGAGTGGGATAGAATAGGAAGAAAAAGGCATCAGTAATTACTAATCAGCAATTTCCCCCTCGTTTACACCTATCTCCAAGAACTTCCAAAATTGTATAAACAATAACAATTTTACTACAAACAAATTAACCACTGAAGAAGCACCATTAACTCTGTAGTTAAAACTCAACGACAAAGAAGAGTTGTGGGGACTCATGAAATCAGCGGCTCAATAATATTTGCAGATCCCAATAATAGATTTAGACGTGTTTTCGTCTACTTGTGACCATGTCTCGCCGGAGTCTCTTCTGCGAATCAAGAGAGTAAACAGCGCTTGACCTTGACTCTTCTACTTCGCCATGATCACTAAGTTCATCAACTCTCTGTTGCTTTATTGGCCTAATTGAACCCAAATACGAATTCCTTTCTTCTGTAGTGATCAATCTCCGAGATACCAAATCAGAAGAAGTGCTCTCTATCTCATCCTGCATCCATAAAAAAAGTTTCAAACTTTCAATCTTCAAGTTTAAAAAGTTTCAATCTTCTTCTTTTATGTTATGGTTTTCACCAATACCATATCAAATTATAAATAGAAAAGTAACACAAAACAAAACGGTGGAAAAAACTCGAGAACGAATGCATACTTCGGAATAATTATCATCTCGAGCCCGCTTCAGCCCACCACCAGAAGTGAAGAACCCATTTGGGAATCGCTCTTCACTACTAGACGACGTTGCCGGCGGCGGCATATGAATCGTCGTCGTACCGGACCATGGAACAACCTGATTCTCACCATCCTCCTCTTCCTTATCATCAGTCTCTTCTTCTTCTTCCTCCTCCTCCTCATCATCATCATAGTCTTCACTTCCATCATCAAGCTCATCGTCCCCGTACTCACTCTCCTCATGACCTTCTTCTGGGAACTCGCCGTTTAAGGCTTCCTTGAACTTCTTGCCATCGTTTTTCTTAACGGAAAAGCAGGACTGGCATATGGAGACAGCGTGTCCAAGCCTGGGACCAGAAGCTTTCCAAGGAGTAGGAGACTGACAAAGCTGGCAAAGAAGGGACCTACAGTGCTTGGCTACAAGGAAGTTAGCGCAGTGAACCTTCTCGTCGCAGTTCCAACACAAGCTAGCTTGGTCTGATTCACAGTACATTATTGCTGCACCTCCACAAAGCTCACAACCTTTTTTCATATCTCTTAAACTCTCTGTTGATGTGTCTACCTCCGTTTTCTATTTATGAAGGTACTGTTTTCCTCTGGGGGCTTAGAGAGAAACAAGGCGAAGGCGCAACTTGTAGTGAACTTCATGCGAACTGCTCCTCTTTTTATGCATTTAATTATGGGATATTTTTTCCTTTTGGCATCAGTTTCCTTCCCTGCACTCTGTGCTTGGCCATATCTCCTTTTTTGTCATAAAATAAATTCAATTATTCAAATGTTGGAATTTTAATTTTTTTATCTGATAATATGAATACATTTAATACTTCACTTGATCGTTGGAAACGATTAATTAGTCACACGGCAGGTTCATACCATTTCCACTTACTCCTAGAGTGAGTTACGGCAACTGAATGGCCTTAAAAATCTCTTCAAAAGATATTTTTCCCCTCAAAATGGAGCGATGACGTGTCAGCTTTCTTGTGGGCCGATAGGTCCAACTCAGTCCTACGTGGACGACTTTGGTCCACAACTCTCTTGAACCTTGTGCTGACCTTTTTCGATTATTTCCTCTTTCTTGGATATGCTTGGTTATCTAAATCATTTATATTAAACAATGAAAGGAAAGAAAAAAAAATAAAGTGTAAAAAGTTGTTTTTGATTATCTATCTAATTTTTCTAAATAAATTTCTTCATATGATATATAAATTGCTTTTATTTATTTCGATTTAGGTTAATGGAGAGTATAATAATACGTGGATGATGTCCGACGTGGCATATGATTACACGTCTGGAACAGAGAAAAAGCAGGCAGTTGCATAGTTTGTGGAAATCGGAGGATACATACATTGCATCAGGACATAAATCCAACTGGGTAAGAGATAGAGTTGTTGATGTTTCCGCCCTATAATTCTGCCTAGACTTCTGGGTATTCAAAAAGTAATTCTCAAAATACTGTTTTTTATTTCTTTAGAAATAGAGCAAAAGTTACAATGTCTAAGGCTTTAGGGTACAACTATTAGGGGATGAAATCGGTCTGCTCTCCAATCCCTGTGTCATTGTATAGCATCTATACATTTAATAATAAATAAATAAGATAAGAGATAAATATGTGAATAACATGTAATAGCACAAAACAAAAATAGGGATTACAGAACAGATGATTTCTTGTCAACCATTAAGAAACTTTAAGTTTTATACTTGAGAATTGATTACAAAAAAGAAAGGAAAGGATCAAAATTTGTGATTGATTTCACAAGGGCTGATCTTTTAAAAGTAGTCTTAAAATCAAATAAACAACAGCAGTGATGGAGCCAATTACAAGTTCCATTAATTCAATGGTGCTGTGAAGAAGCTGACAAGTGGACGAACCTCCCTTACTAAAACACTTGTGGTCCTGCATTTTACAAGTGCCATACTGCCATCTACTTTATTGTCTTCTTTTTTGGATGTAGTAGCGATGGAACGTGGCAAATACGCCTTGGATTCTTGGTTCTAAAATAAAGTGTATCCTCTGCCCACCTTGTCAACTGTGTAACTAAATCTTAAAATGCAAAATGTGTTCAATTTAAAATAATTCTTAAAAAAATTCATTAAATATTACCACAATAAAGATTAATTTTTTATATTTTTAAAAAATTTATTGGTGAATTTTATTATCACATGTAGGGTGCATTATATTATGTGAGCTCTATGTATGCATAAATGTTATAAATAAATTACATATACTTATAAATAAATAAATGAATGAATAAAAATGTTAATTTATTTTTAAAAAACATATTAATAAGACTCATTATGTCACTAATTTATATGTAACAAAATTCTAAAAATATAAGAGTATTATATTATTATTTAATTGACAAAAAGTTAATTTCGTTAAATTTTTTATTTGT